>PVJH01020162.1:0-41229 GCA_004026705.1 Nesogale talazaci | reverse complement strand
GCGGGTCCCCCCGCCCCCCTTCCCCCCTCCCCCCCCAATCTCCTCAGCCCTGCGCCCCACTCACCAGCTTTGACTTCATTTAGACTCTCTTCTGTCACCATGCTCTCCATACAGGGGACCAGGGACCCTGGAGGGGAAGCCAAGACATAAGCCTTTCCGCCCTCTGCCGCCAACCCCACAACCAAGGAAGACTCGACATCAGCTCTTCGTTTGGACCTGAGGCTGATTCCCCGAGAGGGGTCCTAGGGGTGAGGTTGGCCGCCCAGGTTCCAGGCCAGGGAGAGGCAGGCTCTGGGAGGCCGCTGCAGTCCGGCAGATCCTTTCCATGACCTTGGCCGCGGGTTCCTCCCTCGGGCCGTGGTGTGGAGAGAGGCTGCCTCTGCTGCCCACTCGTTCGAAGTTTGAGAAGCACTTGTGAAAGGCCCAGGGGGCCTAAGCACCTTAGCAGAGGCCCGGAGGGCAGAGTCAGTGCCTGGCCCAAGGAGGCAGTGTCTTTTGGAGACTCAGCCTAGTCCCCAGGAGTCCTGTCCATTCCAGCTTAGCGTCTGCGTGAACAGTGCCACTCCTCAGGGCTACATCCGTTATCCCAGGCTGTCCCATAACCGCAGGGCCCTTCCCTCACTTCGGAGCCTGGCTCAGTCCATCAACTTTGAATGCTGAGCTTAACAAGTGGCACCTGCAAGAAGTCCCTCCTGACCAACGTAGACCAATCCATGCTGATGCGGGGTCAGTGCCTCCTGGAGGTCCCAAAGGGGCCGAGTGTCTACCGTGCCCCTCCTATTTGTGATGCACGAATCTCTTTTCCTTCCCAGGGAAAGAGGATGGGTGCCTTGCTTCTGAAAACGAGCCAGGAAGAACCGCCGACCATTGTTCTCCTCCCTTGCTGTGCTCACTCCGCTGGCGTCCCTAATGGGACCCAAGGCTAGAGGAGGACATTACATGTGGTGAGGGCATGGGAGACGCTTGGGGAGTGGACGGGCAGATAAGCCACCACGATGACCTCATGCGTGCTGGCAATTGTGGCTAATGCGGGCAGCATTCCACTCTGTTGTACTCAATTGCTGCCGCCACCACAGTCACACGCCAGTGCCGACTTGTGGCAACGGTGTAGGACAGGGTCATGGGCTTTCTGGGACCAGATTTCCCCCTACCACCACCCCAGACCCTGCCAACATCTGGACATTTAACCTAACATGACCTCCGTAGCTCAGGGACACAGCTAAGCATCAAAAGCAAACGAAACAAACAAACAAACAAGACCCCTGCAGTTTTTCAAAACCAAAGGCAGTGCAGGCCCCGGAGTAGACAGTGCCAGGCCGTGGGTGCAAGCCAACACCGGCCCCTCCGCTCTGCTCCCACTGGGGCTCACCCCCACTCACATGCACATTTAGTGCCCGGGCCCCAGTGGGCAGGTGTCCCTGAGGCTCAGGCCCCAGCTGGCAGCCCCCAGGGGCCTCAACCTGGAGGCAGAGTTGTTTCAGGGAGTTGGGGAATGGTGCAGGGGGATGGTACTAGGGTGGGGGGTTTTTCTGGAATGGGGAATGATGCTGGGGTGGGGGGGGGCAGTTCCTGAGACTGGAACTCTTTACGGGAGTAGAAAGTCTCACCTTTCTCCCAAAGATCAAGCAGGCAGTTGGGCATGTAAGTGTGGGGTTCACAGAGATATCTCTGCTGGGCATCTCACATCACGCACTGCCCTCAAGTCGACTCGAACTCATTGCCACCCAATAGGAGGGGGCACAACCGCTCTTGTAGGTTTCTGAGGCTGTAACACCCCCTTTTTTTCCCCCCTTTCTCATCACTGCCCTGGTGGAAGTAGGGAGTCTGTAACTCTTGAATGGGAGTAGAAAACCTCGTCTTTCTTCTGTGGAGCGGCTGGTGGTTTTGAACTGCTGATGTTGCAGTTAGCTTAATGAGTAACTACTATGCCACCAGACCAGAGGCTTCTTCATCTTAGAGCCACTGGAGGGGCAGGAGGCATCTCTGTGCATCCCGCAGGCTTGGGCAAAACTAAATTGTGCACACGTGCAGAGAAACCAGTTCCGAAGAAGGACATCATAAAATTGAGGGGCAGTGACAATGGGGAAGGCCCTGCAGCCTAACAGAACAATCATTGTGGTAGTTATATAGTTGCCAATTTAAGGATTAAGCATATAGGCATGTAGGGGTGGATCATATCAGATTATAGCCAATGATGTCTCTGTGTGTGCATGGTCTTCTCCTGAGAATTATGAGAGATCCTGATTTTCCTCTTTGGAGGAGAGAGACCTCTCTCTCTCTCTCTCTCTCTCTCTCGCCACTTCCTATGATACATTTCAGCTGACAAGACACATGGAACTATGCTGGTGCCCTAAGTAGGAAAAGTTACAGGTACCTACCCTGATGCAACCAGACCTCTGAAGCCAGAGAAGCCACATAGAGACTCCTGCCAGCACTGAGATGCATATAATACCACAGGATACAAAGACTTTCTACCCACTGGCTTGTGATTGTCCTGCATTCGATATCATTGCATGTGTTTCATGAGTCTGAAGAGGACTTTATAGACTGGTATCAGACATATGGCCTAATATCGGACTTATGGACTTGATCTGATCTGGCCTGGGATGTTTTCTCAAATGTCCAATTGCTCTTGTATATAAACCTCTCCCTTGTATACTTATGAGTGTCTCCATGAATTAGTTTCTCTAGTCTACCCGGACTCATACAGTAATTGCGAGGGGTGAAGCCTCACAGCAGCTGTGAGGACGGTGCCAGCCTGGGCCGTGTTTCATCCTGTGGGACACAGGGGCCCCTGTGATCAGAACCCCTGGATGGTACCTAGCACCAGCAGCCTGTCTTTTTCTGGTCAAAGTGTTCACCACGTTCTTTAAAGCCTTATGTAGGACTCGTAAGCTCAGAAAGGTTAAGAATCGCTGCCCTGCACTGGACTCCACCTTTGTCTCCCTGGATAGACACCCCCCCCCCCCCGCCAGTGTGAAACCAGTCAGTCACCTGCCCATGTTCAGAGGTGATTAATTTGGAGCAAGGTGGAAAGAAATCAGCACTTAGGAACCAGCGATCACTCCCACGGGTGGCAGGCTGCCTGCAGGCCTGGGCATCCCTCCTTGGCCACAGCACCAATCAGATCACACTAGCAGCCCTGGGTCTCTCTCGCTCCGCTCCCCGCTCGGCCTGCAGTCCTCTGTTTCTTTAGCAGTCAGCCTCCTGCCTAGTGGTTCCATGCCGGCCTGCGACCCGCACGGTCAACAGTTTGAAAGCACCTGCCACGCCGAAGCCGAAAGATGAGCCTTTCTACTCTCGTGGGAACTGACAGTTTCAAACACCCACCAGGGCGGTTCCCCCTCTGCGAGAGGGTGGCGGTGGGTCAGCATCGAGGCCTCAGGGGCCCTGAGCACAGCCCCCTGCCCAGCTGGGCGCTCTGGTTAGCTCCCTCTAGTTGACTCTGACTCCCGACCACCCTGTGTGTGAGAGAGGTTTTCTGGCTGCAGTCGCTATAGGAAGCGCAGTGGTGACTGGGCCAGGAAGTGTTGGGCTGCTAACCCTGAGGTCGGCGGTTCAAACCCATCAGCCACTCCACAGAAGAAAAGATGAGTCTGTCTGCTGCCGTCAAGATTCACAACCCAGAAACCCTGCAGCGTAGAGTCGCCATGAGTCCGGAGGGACTTAATGGCAGGGGGGTTTGGGTTGATGGTATTTTGGGAAGCCAATTGCCAGGTCCTTCTTCCGTTTCGTGATGGCCTGGTGGGTTCAACCGACAGCTTTCACATTCCCAGTCTGTTCCAAAGCAGTGGGAAGGTGGGGGAGGGGTCGATAGATATTCCCTAAATAAGCCAACAGGGGGATAGAGCAGATGAACTGGCGAGGAGCACTGAAGCCAACCAGCATTGTTTACACAAGGGGATACGGACAGGCATTCTCTCCAAGCCCCTTGGCAGTGGGGTGTCTTGGTCCTTGGCAGAAAGCATGAGGTTGTCTTGAAGCACACACCTGAGAGGAGGTCCACTTGCCCAGCTGGACATCAGCAGGATCATTTGGGTGGTGGTGAGGGGGAGGGTGTTCTGGGCAAAGGGAACCTACTTTTGAGTTCTTCCCAGAAAGGCAAAGGGTGGGTTGATAGGGAATCGAAAAATGAAAGTGACTAATGCTTGAATACTTCAATATGCCAAATTTCAAGGCTGAGACCTTTCAAAAGAGCTCATCATTCAGCCTGCAAAACAGGACGGGATCCCCGTATTACAGACGAGGATCCTGAGGCTCAGGGAGAGTGCATCATTCCGTAGGGGCCACCAGTGGGGGGATGATGGAACTTTGAGCCTGCTTGGCTTTTTCGACCATGCGGCTCAGCCTTTCCCACTGAAGCCAAAGGTGCATTTGGCTGGGCTCCTGTGAAGCCTGGGCCCATAGTGTACTGCAGTTCTGCTGGTTAGCTTCGGACTATCCCTTCATCCAGGATGGCCTGCACAAGGACTCCGTGCTGAATCTGGCTCACAGAGGATCTCTCTAACGTGCACCAGGGCCAACCCTTGCCCCTACAGGGAGGCATTCTCTCAGGTGCTCGAAGGGCTGGCAGCCTGGTAGGTGTTGAATCAGAGACCGCTAGGGTCCTGGCATTAGAGCTCAGCACACGGGGTGGGCCGGGCTTACCTATGAACATGACTGAGGCCTTCCGGAGGGAGGCCCGGGAGCTCTTGGTGAACTCCAGGCTCTGGCTGAGGAACTTGGAGGCACTGTCTTGATGCGTGTTCACCTGGGTCAAAAAGAAACCCAAGCAGTCTCAGCCTTCAGAGGGACTAGTTACCCAGTCACCCTCATGAGGCAAGGAATGGTGACGCTGGTGGGCAACCATGCCTGGGTCTTCTGGATCCTAAACGCCTCTACCTCCCATCATCTGCCCTAGCCCTCCCAGAGGCCAAGCCTCTTCTCCTCTTAGCTGGCAGCACCAATTGCTTCCAGGGTCCTCTCGCTATCCAATCCACCCTGCCACGGCCGGAGAAAAGCTCTCAGATGCAAATCCAGCAAGGGGTGGGGATAGATGTGGCCTGTGAGAGACCTAGCAGGTTAGGAGACAGGTGTGATTGGGGTGAAAGATTCAAGTTACTGAGTCCTGAAGGAATAAAGAGGATGGCCAGCGGGCTTGACAGTGCTTAGTCACCAGGCAGGAACAGGCTCCCTTATGCATTTGTTAGTAAATAGGAAGCCAGTGTTCATTCGTGATAGAGAAGTGACAAGGGATGTTTGGGTCAAAGTGTGGTGTTCAGAAAGGGTTTGATCAAGTAGAATCTGGTGGGGGTGGGTGGGTATTGAGCTGAGAGTCTGCTGCAGGAGGTGAAGAGAAAATGGATCGAATCACTCTCTGGCTGACACCTCCTCCGTGCTAGACTAGTAACTTCTGGGTCTAGTATGCAAAGAGCCCTGATGGTCGCTTTCTGGGTCGGACACACCTTCCCAGCTTCCTCGTCCGCCCCTGTCTCCTTCCTCTAAGCCTGCCAGGCTCTCGTCCAAGGGCCCAGCCCAGCGACCCCCGGGCGGGCCAGCTCCTCGGCATCTGTGGGCTTTGTCCCTGTGGATGCACCTGTTTATGATGACCCCCTTCTCTTCTTCGCTTGATACATTCTCTCATCTTTTGAGGCTCAGCTCAGGAGCCAGCTCCTCAGAGCCCTCCACACCCCTCACGCAGAGCTCATCTCACCACCTTGAGAGGCCCATGGCAGCTTGTGCATCCGGTGTCGTCAAAGTAGCCATGGCATTGAGCTGTCATGGTGCACACCCAGTTCTCCCTCATTGCTCCCCAAGAGAAGGGAGCTGTCTCACTCACCAGCTCAGACACCTCACCCCCCTACCAGAATGTCAAACGGAGCAGGCAATGGAGGAACTGCGATACTGCAGGAATGACTGGATGGAAAGGTTTACCAACCACTTTTTAATGCCAGGGCTAGAGGTTGACTTCAAACCAGAAAAGCTGCCGATGACCTGAAGCAAGAAGAGAGCAAGAATCCAGAGGTGCCATGAGCCAAGCCTCTGCTTCCACAGCTCCACAGGCAGCCTGGGAGAGCTGGAACCAGTGTGGTGTTAAATTCACTGCTAATTCATATCTGATAGAATTCTAGCTTCCAGACTTACGGGCCCCATTGTGACCGGGAAAACCCTGATTCTATGACCCTGTCACCTCGTGTGCCTACGCAAGTCGGATACTGAAGAAGGAAGACCACAGAAGAAGGGATGCATTCAAATTGTGGTGTCGATGAAGAAAAATACTGAAGGAACCATGGGCGGCCAGAGGAACACCCAGCTCTGTCTTAGTAGTAAGCCAGAATGCTCCTGAGAGGCACGGGCAGGCAGACTTCAACCCCCACACTCTGGATATGGTGTCCGGAGAGACGGGTGCCTGGAGAAGGGCACCTCATGGAGTAGAGTGGGGGTGGGTGCAGAGCACCATGGAGGAAGACACTCAGCAAGATGGAGTGGCACCGTGGCGGCCACAGTGGGCTCCAGCACAAGCACCATTGTGAGGATGGTGTGGGACCGGGCGGTGTTTGGTCTCCTTCTACAGAGGGTCCCTCTGAGGGGGGAGGGATGCGAACCACGATGACAAGATGGCCCTGAGGTCATCTTTAAGCCTGGAA
The DNA here is from genome assembly GCA_004026705.1 of Nesogale talazaci. Taxonomy (NCBI): domain Eukaryota; kingdom Metazoa; phylum Chordata; class Mammalia; order Afrosoricida; family Tenrecidae; genus Nesogale; species Nesogale talazaci. The sequence goes on along the minus strand of PVJH01020162.1, from coordinate 34,603 downwards.
CTAGGTGTATCCCACAAACCCCAAACCAAACCAAACTCACTGCCAGGAAGCCGATTCTGACTCCCAGCAAGCCTGTAAGGTAGGGTCAAACTGCCTCTGAGTTGACAACAGGGCATCTCTTGACAGGAGTGGACACGGGGTACCCGGTGGTTTCAAAAAGCCGTACTTGCAGTTAGCAGCCCGCTGCAGAACCATGAAGCCACAGAACTCCAAAACCAACTCGCTATGAGTGATTCTGACTCAGTGACCCTATAGGACTGGGTCGAACTGCCCCTGGGGGCTTCTGAGTCTTAAGTCTTTATAGGAGTAGAAAGTCTCTGCTGGGCTGAGCCCTGGTGGTGTAGTGGTTGAGCGTGGGACTGCGGCCCACAAGGTTGATGGTTCAAATCCAGCAGCAGCTCTCCAGGAGCAAGGCTGAGCTTCCTACTCCTACCAGGGCAGTGATCACACACACACACACACACACACACACACACACAAACACAGAAACCCTCTGCTGACCTTGCAGTGAGCAGCCCGGCCTGCGACCGTCACGCCATCTTTAAAGTGACCACATCCTTGCCGAGCTAGCAAGGCGTCTTGGTCCTGAGCATGGACGTGAGATGAAACGGACAACAGTCAACCCTGAGACACAGAGGTGACGTGGGGGTGGGGCAACAGGGGCAGGCGGTGAGTGTGCTGACCCAGTGCCGAGGACAGAGTGGAGCCCACCAAGCTGGGTCCATGGAGACATGTCGAATGGGTGTGGGCTTTGTTATTCGCATTCTCGCCACAAAGAACATGAAAAACACCAAGCCGGCAAACAAAAAGCTTGACTTCAAGTTTTTCTTTCCGATTGGAGGAGCTGGCAGGAGTGGGCCTGTGGCAGTCATAGACTTTGGGGCCAATTTGATTAAGAGTCTAGGGGTGGAATCTGGCCTGTCAATCTGAAGATAGCCAATGAGACCTGTGTGTGGGTATGGCTTTCTCCTGAGAATTCTGGGAAATCTCGTGATATGTCCCCAGTGGGGGTGTGAGAGACTTTCGACTCAGTCCCTGATTCCATCTCTTGGAGCCATTCTACGGACAAGACACAAGATTTAGTCCCTGGGAAACTCCTGCCAGTGCTGAGATGTTTCCACCGCCTCTGGATACTGCTGATCAACCCTGAGCCCTGGAAACAAGGAGTCATGAGGGGATCCCTGCCGGCGCCAGGATGCTTCTACTGCTGCTGGACACACAGGACTCTGCACCCACTGGCCTGTGATTGTTCTGGTCTCATTGCACATGCTTCATAAGTTAGAAAAAGACTTCCTTTATAGACTGGTATCGGACATAAGGGCTAATATCAGACCTATGGACTTGGACTGGACTGGGTTGGGATACTTTCTCAATGTTCCATTCCTCTTGTACATAAGCCTCTCCCTTATATACATATGTGTGTTTATAAATTTGTGGGCCGGACTAACACAGGCCCACATGGAGAAAGTGGAGTGGGGCTCTCCGCTTCTGCTATTGACTGGTCTGAGCTCCCCAGCTTCCTCCAGAGCCCAGCATCTCCACTTCACTCACAGCCAGCATCTTCCAGTCCCTGTGGGTATCTGAAGTAGCGATTGTGGTCAAATCCTTCTCCCGGGCCTCATTTCTTTCTCTGTCAAGTGCTCAAACTGAGACTAAACACTCTGAGGTACCCATGCACACGGGGCCTGGTCTCAATCTTCATGATCGCCATCTGCTTTGTATGTTTCTGCTGAGTGTGAGGAGGCCTTTGCCAGATCTTCCAGGTATGAAGCATGTGTGCCCAAAGTTTGGGAATGACCTCGGCGGAAGAGAACTACCTTGCCCAAGGTCAACCCTCTTCCTGGAGCAGCCAGCAGCCAGTGGCAGATGGGCACGAGGGGGGAAAACCTGAGTGCTGGAGCCCATCTGAGGGTTAACCATCACAGGCTGGCCAAGACCTTCCCGGAAAGGACACCACAGCTCAACCTCTTTCTTGGCCAATCTTGCTTCCCTCCTCAGGGGTTGATTCCAAGGACCTCCTTAAGAACTCCCTGCACGCTAATCTCCGTCTCAGAGTCAGCTTTCTGGGAAACCCAACTTAAGTCCTCAGGGAAGGTTGACTGGGACTAGACAGCAAAGTTCCCCAGAGGCCATGCCGAGACACTGTGGCTGTCTAGGGAGGCTACGTGTCACAAATGTGCTACCCAGAGAGGGAGTTGTGTAAATAGTGAGCACATTTCTTCAGTAGAAGACCTCTCAGAGGGCTGAGCCCTGGTGGTGTAAGTGGTTGAGTGTGGGACTGCAGTTCACGGGCTTGGTGGTTCAAATCCAGCAGCAGCTCTCAGGAGCAGCACTGGGTAGGTCCCGTGACCACCAGAAGGTAGTGATGCCCACAAAACAAAATAACAAAAAAGAAGACCTCTCAGAGTCTAAAGTGTGCTAAACACATCTGTCCATGGCCGTTGGGTTATTTCCAACTCCAAGAAACTCAATCACAGTGAGTGAGTGTTGTCACGAGTACTCTAGACAGACCAGTGTTGTAACTCAAAATACTAGCTCATAGTACTAGTGTTGTGATGAGTGATAAAATAGTGCTGTGACTAGTGCCTTGATACAGACAAAACACATAATACAGATTCTTGAGCAGAATGGGAACTCCATAACCTGTCATTCTGCTCATATGAAACCTGTCCATGGACCAGCAGGCAGCTGTGCAAACCAGAGCCAGGAAATGCTGCATGGTTTAGAATCAGGAAAGGTGCACATCAGGGTTGTCTCCTCCCACCACACTTACTCAAACGCTCTGCTGAACAAAATAATCGGAGAAGCTGGCTTCGATGAAGAATGTATCACCAGGATGGGGGGAAGGCTTATGAACAGCCTTCGATAAGTAGATGACACCACCTGGTAGCCCTTGCTGATGAAGAGCAAAAATTTCAGACTTCGGCCTGGATGACCGCTGCCTGTAAAGAAAGCTCAAATCCTCACAACTGGACCTAGAGGTGACATCGTGACGCATGGAGGGAAGACTGAAGTCGGCAAGGAGTTCGTCTCGCTTGGATCCGCAATCCATGTCTATGGAAGCAGCAGTCAGGAGATCAAAGATACGCGGCATCAGTCTGCCGCACCAAGACATCTCTCGAGTGCTGACGAACAAGGATGTGTCCCTGAGGACTCAGGCGGACCTGCCCCATGCCAGGGGCTTTCCCGTCGCTTTCCACATGTGAAAGCAAGAGACTGAAGAAGGAAGCGTGGAGAAGCATCGCTGCATTTGGACCGCAGTGCTGTGGAAGACGTTCGAAAGGACCATGGACAACCCGAAAGCATACAGGAGCCTCTCTTGGAAGAAGAAGATCCAGAATGCTCCAGGGAGATGAGGATGGTGAGACTTGTCTCAGGTACGCAGGACACAATATCAAGAGAGACCCGGCCCTGGAGAAGGACATCAGAGTCGGGAAAGTGAAGGGGCAGTGAAAAGGCTGTGGCCATGAGCTGGCGCCCAAGACCATGTGTGAGGCGGGTGCTGGCCAAGGGGTGATGTGCCCTGTGGTGCACGGGCCATTATGAGCAGGGACCGACTCGGGCGCACCTCACCAGCCCCCGCACAGCGGGATGGCCGGGAGGCTCACTAACGGCTCGTCGGTGCTCAGTCGGCTCCTGGCCCCTGGTCTGAACTGGGAAATACAGGCCACTCCGCAGGAGACAGACGAGGCTCTCCCCCACCAAACTCACAGGGGCAGTTTCACTCTGCCCGATGGGGTCACTTCACGGTGAGTCGGAATCAGCTCAAAGGCAGTGAGGGAGGGTTGTCACGAGTGAGAGAACACAGAGCAGGAGTCCTTTGAATGAAAGGCTGGCAGATTATGGGATCGTAGGCCCCATGATTACCTAAAAGATGTCATTGGCCTGAACGATGGTCATGACTGTGGGAATTGAGAGGGAAAGGCAGATTCAGTGTAAGATTTGGCGATTAATTAAAAAAAAAATGAATGGCAGCAGGGGGCAGGGGGTGGGTAAGGAGGAGATCTGGGCTGTTGCTAGGTTTCTGCTTTGAGAACCCAGAGGGGCAGAGCAGAACGGAGGCAGGAAACGCTAAGTTGAGAAGAGATATGGTGGGTGCACAGGAGGTACCTGTGGTTCACCCAGAGGTGATCTCAGGAAGGCTCAGGCCAGGAAGCATTAGGCCTGGGAGAGAAGCCAGAGATGGGGCTGGACACCCAGGAGGTGGCCACGTGGAGGTGGAAGCAGGAACAGTCAGACGGAAGCTCGTGTAACCAGAGGGCTGAGGGGAGCCCCGTGCACAGGCAACCGTCAGCCACTGTCCACAGGGCGCACTCACAAGGTACTTGCAGATTTTGGCCACTGTCTTCTGGCGGTTGTCCCAGGACTTCCGGCTGTAAGCTGTTTTGGGCAAATCCCAGCCCATGAAGCAGGAACACCGGAACAGCGTCTTCACACATTTCTAGGGACCAAGGAGGATGGGACACCAGAGCTGTGGGGTCCCGGGGTGGCGGATGGTGAAGGGGAAGGGGAAGGGGAGAGGGTGGAAACTACATTTGGGGAAAGAATGCCTCTTTGAACTGCACAGGGGCTGTTTGGGGGAGAGGAGCACATGCTGCTGGCTTGGGTTTCTAGAGAGAGGTGCCCCCAGCGGCCCCAGGGGTTGGGGTGGCAGGCCGTGTGCCCAGGCTTACTCACCTGGCTCACTTTGGAGTTACCCTCCTGCATGGCCAGCAGGATGGGGACCAAGGTGCTGGTCAGCTGGTCCTCCATGGCCACGCTGCGTGGGGACCGGAGCTTCTGCACCACCTTCCCGTATAGGTTGATGCACGAGCACCGCACATCTTCTCGCAACTGGAGCATACAGGCAGTCTCAGTGGGGGCGCCCCTCCTCTGGGAGGCTGTCCAAGCCTGTCCTCTCCACCTCCCCAGGGCACCAGGGTATCCCTTTCCCTCATTCGGGGTGAGAGGTGGGGGTGTCTTCCAGGCACAGAGACAGCTGAGGCCACTGCCAGCGACCCGCTCCAGGAGCCTCGTTCTGAAATGCCTTCCACTATTTCCAGTCAAGGCCCCCAGTAAACCAAAAGGTGACTTAGTGCTCAGTGGGAAAATGCTCTCTTGTAGACAATAAAAATACTGTGCCCAGTGTAGGCGGGTCAGTCGCCAAAAGGGGAGAGCCTGTTTCAGAAGAGGAGCTGGAATCGGACAGAACCCGGTCTCTAGACTAAAGAGCGGGTAAAGGACCTTCTCTGGGAGAAACATTTTGAAAGATGAGGACCGCTCCTGGGAGGACCAATCAGGAGAGAGGGACCGGCTCTGGGTTGGAAAGAACGAATCAGAAAGAGAGGTGTTCTCTGGAAGACCCAATGGAAAAAAGGGACCGATTCTGGGAGAACCAGTTAGCAAAGGGGTCTTCTCTGAGCGAACCGATCACTACAAGAAACAGACCATTTGAAGCAGGTGCCGCTTCCTCTGGCTGACTCCGCCCTTCCCAAATCCCAGGGCCAGGGGTCCTCAAAGTTTTTAAACAGGGGGCCAGTTCACTGTCCCTCAGACCGTTGGAGGGCCAGACTACCGTTTAAAAGAGAAACAACAACAACAACAAACTATGAACAAATTCACTGGGGGACCGGGATGAGTTGACTGCTGAGCAGAACAGCAGCTGCAGCAAGACCATCCTGCGAGGCAGATCAATGTCCTTGGCGGGCCACGTGTGGCCTGCGGGCCGTCGTTTGAAGACCCCTGGTTAAACACTGTGATACGGGGAGGTCTTGCAGCTCCGACTCGACCCGTGAAGAACTGCGCTCCATGCACCACCACCTCCCCCACGCCTCACCCTGCCTTGTCAGAGCGACTCCTTACGTCACTAAAGTGCGGCATCAGGATCTGCAGCAGCTCCACGTTGACCGAGTCGTCAAAAAGCTTCAGGTCTTGCCCCTTGAAGATGCTTTTGATGCTGTGGACGGCCTCCACCACCAGCTGCCCATCCACGTTCTGCAGGCCCTTCACCATGGTGGGCAGGAGGGCCTGCACCTTGGCTGTCTGCAGGGTAGGAGTGTCTGCCATAGGCTCACTGGTAGGAGACCCAGCCTCCGTTCCACCGAGATGAAGGTGGTGAACAAGCTGCCACCCCCAGGCTACCATCGATGCCATCCCGCCTGCCGCGGGCATTATTGTGAGAGCACTGGCTATTACCTGAAGTCCTCTCTGATCTCCACGGATGATTCCTCCCTGGTCAGGGTGCCTGAGGCCCCCTGCACCTAGCTGCCCCCATTGTACTAGGTACCTAGGGCCTGTCACTATTATCAGCAGGCTCTCTGGGCCTGGAGCCTGCCTCTTCCTCCTGGCCACACCATGAGCTGTAACAGTGCCCGCGCGAGGGGAAAACAAAGCTATTCTTTACATATTCATCATGCACCAACAACCTGGACCTCAGCTTCCTCATTTGTAAAACCGGAAGCATCACTGCCACCTCGGCCCCTCCTAGGAGACCTAGTAAAGTGAGCAGATTTTAACATTGGTAAAGTGGGACACCATTGATTAGGGGGGAGGGGAGGGGTGTAGAGGGGCTATATTCCCTTCCCATTCTCCTACTGTTCCCTAGCTTGTCATGCGTTCTTTCCAAAAAATCGGGACTTTTTAAAAACTCCACGGGACACAGGAAAAATTGTTTGAAATCAGGACTGTCCCGCTCAAAGGGGGATGTCTGGTCACTTTAACCTAGTGGCAAAGCAGGTTCATGGAGGTGAGGGGAAGGGGGAGGGCATCTGCTTCAGTTCAGACTTACGACCTTGTTAGCCTTGTTAGCCTTGTGGATCAGTTCGACTCTCTCTTCAAGGGTGGCTGAGACAGAATCAACTGGAACATGGTGGGGTTTGCTTTTTTGGATGGGTTTCTACCTGGTCTTGCCTCTCTGTGCACTGCCAGAAAACCTGGACTAGCACTAATGTCAACAAGAATAAAGCCTGTGATTGAGAGAGAGCTCCTGGGCAGTGAGGATGAACTATGAATCACAAAGTTGCCCATGGGAGCCCCCAGAGGAGCCTGGCAATCCCCTTCCACTGGGCACAGCTGTGAGCGCCAGCAGGACTTGCCTTCCCTCTGCCACCAACACAGCGACATCCATTTTCCCCATGGGGCCGTCACGGCTGGGACAGAGAGGGGGCTCTGATTCTGGTCTCCAGGATCGGAGAGACCGTGCTCTCTTGAGACAGAACCCCAGTTCCCTTCCCCCACGTTCCCTGTCTCACCTTCTCAGCCCTGCGGGCCAGGATGACCAGGCCTCGGATGGACAGCACCTTCATGATGGGGTCGCGATGGCTCAGGCCTTCTGCCATCCGCCCCAGAGAGTACTCCTCAGGGATCCGCCGCACCTGCTCCATTTGGAGGAGCTGGGGAGCACACAGGTAATCACTCACTCATTCCTCCCCTCAATGGTGCACTCACTCACTCAAAGGGTGAGGGCAGCCATTGGGGCCTGGGGTGGGGTTGGGGAGGGAACGGGATCACCAGGAGCCTGGGAATGGCATGTGAATGAATGACTGCCGCCTGGGTCAGCACTGACCAATGCCGGCCACCGGCCACCTGTTTGGGTTCAGGTGACAGCCAAGGTCACCGTGAGTCAGAAACAACGGCACTGGGGCAGAGGTGGGTTTTACATAGGCATAGAACGTCCACATTTCTATCTCTGGCCCCAGCCTCTGGTCAGATTGGGAGAGCCAGGGGTGTAGGGGACAAACCCTCTGGACGGTTGTCCATCAGGCACTTCGCAGCAAGCCTGAACATTGACACCCGTAGAACCGCTGACTTAGGGACGTCGTGGGAAGCCTTTGCCAAGTGTCGCTTGCTGTTAGCCCAGGAAGGTTGTCAGGTCTGTGCTCAGGGGCAGATGGAAGGAGCCCCCAGCCTGTTGGCGGGGATGGGGGTGGCGTGGGGCTAGGGGTGATACCTCCACAAAGAAGGCGGTGGCGGTGATCTTGTGCTTCTCATCTCCTCGCTCCAGGAGCGGGATGAGCAGGTAGAGGATGCGGCACAGCTCCTGGCAGGAGTAGTGCACCATGGCCCTGGGGAGGGAGGGCGTGGTCCTTTCAGGCTCTCCCTGCTCCCTGGGCAGGCTGGAGCCACACGGGTCTGCCTGCCTCCCCAGAGGGAGGCCCAGGCTGGATCTCACTGGCCACCTAGCCGAACAGCTTCCTTTCACACTTGGGAAAACCGAGGCCCAGAGTGAGAAGAGACTTGGCCGAGGGTGCAGGGTAACTTGGGGGGAAAGGCAGGTGCACGTGGGCCTTGTGGGGGGAGAGAGAGAGATGGAGGGATCCAGCAAGGGTCTGCCAGGTGGCCTGCTCTTCAGAGCAGGTTACTAACTCTGAGCCCCATTCCGTGGCTGTGGAAGCAGAGGCTCCAAGATGGGGTGGGGGGAGTGGGGGTGCAGGTATCTGGGGTCACAATGTTGAACACAGACGAAGGTTCGGGCAGAGCGGCTTCCTCACTGACTAAGCCGGCAGCATGGCTCACCCCAGCTGTCCTGAGTTAAACATCTTGGGGCGGGGGACGGTCCCAACCAGCTGTGTCTCAGGCGGCCTGCAGGTGTGCTGATGCCCACTAGAACTGAGGACCGGTCCCCCTGCTCCCTGGACTAGCGGATCCAGGGAAGCCAAGTGGTCACACACAGTCTGCCAGAAAGACAGCCTGGGTTCACAGCGTGGCCCTAACTCGCAGACTGCCTGTGGGCAAGTCCCTTGACTTCTCTGGGGCTCAGTTTCCTCATGCACAGCACTGAGACCATATAGCAGTGGGACTTCACAAGCGGGGGGGGGGGGCCGGGGGCCGGGGGGGGGGGCGTGAGAGGCGAAGGCCACGCATAGACTCTGTGCGGGAAGCTTCGAGCATAGGACGTGCTCAGGAAATTGGGCCATATCCCGAGACCTCCCGAGAGAACACCGCCCTGGGCACCCAAGGGCAGGCCTCGGAGGCAGGCTGGATCCTTCAGGGATCATCGCTGGAACCCCAGTGCCCAGGACCCTGTGAGCATCTCTGTGAGGTCAGCTCTGCCGCTTCCTGGCTGTGTGTGCACCTGCGACACGGGACAGTCTGTCTCTGCGCCGTGTACGGTTCCTCCGAAAATCCTGCACAAGCGATCCCCTCCCCGCCCACACTTGTGATGATGACAGTAAAAGCTAATACGTGTGCAGCTGTGTCCCTACGCCAGGGCTGTCCCCAGTCCTCTATGCATCATCGATTGACGGTCTCGCCAAATCTCTGAGATGGGTCCTAGGGCTCGTTCCATTGTTCTGAGACAGCAGGGGGGTCCTTTGCCCCAGCTCAGACACAGGCAGCCCTCCCCACAGCCGCAGCCATAATAGCCAAGCTATATGGCCACGATGGCAGTCTTGTGCAGAGGTGAAATTAACAACATGGCGAGAACGTGTGACGGCGAATGCCCAGGGCATCTGGCGTGGACAGAACAACCGGGACCCGGGTTTATGTCCACATGACTTCCCTTCTGCTGTCCACAGGGTTGCCTTGGGTAGGAACCATGCCTGAAGCACCCCACAACCACAACAGAGCCATGGAGGGCATCTGTGGAAGGTAGCCCACCTTCTACTCATGGTAGGGAAGCGGGGACTGGCTAAGCAGAAGGGTCTTCCCCAGAGCAAGATGCCAACCTCGGTGGCGTGAAGAGCCCAGAGTCGCCCCGCCCACCCCGACTCCCAGCCTGTCTGAGGGGCCCCCATCTTACCTGGCCAGCAGGGACACTCCACGGTGATGGTTCTCTGCCTGCCCCAAGAACTCCCAGCCACCCTGGTCGTCCAGAAAGCTGGCCTCGTAGAAGCAGCCCATCTTCAGCAGCAGGGTTTTCACCACCTTCACCACCCAGCTGCCAAGACAAGGGGCCGGAGGCTCATGATTGCCCAACCCCTCCCTCCCACCCCAGGGGCACCCTCAGGGTGAGCTCCCATCTGGCCCCCTGCTGGGGGTTGGGTGTGGTGGGTAGGGCGCCCACAAAGTGCAGCTCTGAAATATGCCGCCTGGGGTTGAGAACGGGAGTCAACAGAAGTAAAAGCCAGCCCCCTTGGGAGAGGGTTTTGTGCTTCCTAACGTGCTCTGACTGGAGGAGGGAGTCTGGGCGGGCTTCCCCGATCTCATTCACTGCTGTGGTCCTCCAGTCCTTGAAGGACCCCCTGCTTCAGGGCAAGAGCCTTGAGGGACAGGGCTTTCCCCTCACTGGTACACCCTCCTTGTCCAAGTTGCTCCCGAGGCCCCGGGCTTTGGCCCCATTCCATCTTGGAGACGTGTGCTGTCTGTCATGGCCTGTGCAGTTTCCTAGCACAGAACCCCACCCTGGGTGGTTCCGAGCCACAGAAACATGTGGGAGCACCGTGCTGCTTCCGAAGACTGGAGCAGAGGCCTTCTTTGCCTCTCCCTAGCATCTGGTCCCTCAGACCCCGGTGCGTTCTTTGGCTTGTGGCTACATGTCCCCATTCTCTGCCTCCATTCTCACAGGACTTCCCCCCTCTTGGATCTTGTGTCTCTCTATTCAGATTTCCTTCTCCCTTTTTCTCATATGTTCAGTGATGATCCTCATCTTGTGTGAACTCATTTTAATTTGAATCCATCTGTAAAGTCTCTATTTCCAAATAGACCGCATCCACAGGTTCCAGGTCAATATGCACTTTAGAGGGTCCCTACAGAGCCCTGATTGTGCTGTGGGGTGCATGGTGAGCTGCTCCCCCAACGTGGCCTGTTCAAACCTGCCAGCTCTGTTCACCCTAAGACCGTGTGTTCAAAGCTACCAGGTCTGCTCACCCTAATGTGGCCTGTTCAACCCACCAGCTTTCTGCGGGAGAAAGACAAGGCTCTCTGCCTCTGTAAAGATTTCCTGTCTCCGAAACCCAACGGGCTGTTCAACTCTGTCCTACTGTGTCTCTATGAGTCTGAATCAAGTCAATGGGGGTGGGTTTACTACTCAACCCACGACAATCCCTCCCAGCAACAGTGACAGGGTTCCAAGAGAAAGAGAAGGAAGGGACAAGAGGGAGGGAGGGAGGAAAAGAGGGCAGGGCGGAAAGGAAACCCATTGGCCGGAATGGTGATAACACAGAGGCCAACTGTAGATGTTGCCCAATCCTTCTGGGAGCTCATGCTCCCCAGCTCTTCTGTCTCCCCAAAAACTCCCAGGTATTTAGTCTGAATGACTAAACGGAGATGATACATTTTCTTTTAGAGAATTAGGATCATTCCTGTCAAGGTCAAGAAGCAGAACCGCTGCCTGGGTCAGAGTGACCAGGTTGTTCCCACTCTCCCACCGACCCTCTCCTACACCACAGTTCCCCTCAGCACCTCCTTCGTGGCCTCAGGGGCAGCGTGGAGCTCAGGCCCTCCAGTGGCAACAACCTGGCCTGTAGGTCTCAGGTGTTGACACAAAAACTCCCTGCCCTTGTGTGCCCCGAGAGATGAGGATCTACGTGGCAAACATTTCTAAACACAGAGAGACACATGAGCCGGTTGTCCTCTGCAGCCTTCCTCTATTTCCTCAACTACGTCCAATCTCTGACAAGAAGGATCCTACCCATGGCCATTCGCCCTTACCCACTGTCAAGGCTCTACCTCTCCTAGCCAAAATTGACCCCATGCTGCCCTGCGCAGTGCTGAACCAAGCCCAGGGGAAGAGGCAGTGATAGTAGGACAGCTCTTATGCTTCTTCCCGATGCCCACTCTGCCAGTGGGACCCTCCTGGAAGCTTCTCTTGGCAACACTGAACAAGGACACACACCCCCTTCAAAACATTCCTTCCCTTTGCTCCCACCCAGCTGGGGCAAGAAGCCAGGATGTCCAAACGAGGCTGCTGCGGGGCACAGAGATCCAAAGGCTGGGTCTGCTGTCTCCCTTCCAGCCCAACCCAGGCATAGGTCCTGTACTGCTCCTCGGCCAGCCTCGCCTCTGCTTGCAGGAGAACATCCCTGCCGGTCAGCGTCTCTGAGTGTGCCCACGTCATCCCTCAACCCTCCCAACAACCACAACCCACTCCGGGTCCAAACTCCTGATGCTTCCCATGGGCTGCTGCAGCAAAACACTTCAAATATGGGGGCTGCAAACAATTGACTGCAGAGTCCATATCACCAGACAGTGGTGACACTGGGTTAGTGCCAACCGGTGTGGTAACTCGTGGGTGTCAAGACTCTCATAGACCTCTGCCCCTGCCGGACCACACGGAATCCTTGGGATTCTGTTTCTCACCACTTTTGCTTACAGGCTAACAGTGGATGCAGATCTAAGTTGCCTGAATGTGATGTTTCTTAGATTACACGAATATGAAGAATAACACCATTTTTCTGTAAAATCGTTCTGCCTCAAATTATAACATGACTAACTGGGTGCCTGTGACTGTGAGCTGCCACTGAGTGGGTTCTGGCCCAAAGTGATCTTCTGCATGCTGACAAAGCACTGCCCGGTCCAGCGCTATCTCCTCCATTGTCCTCATGCCTGAGCCTGGGCATCAGGGGTCAGTCCATCTCTTTGAGGGCCTTCCTCAGCCCTCCCCCTGACCAAACGGGATGTCCTTCCCCAGGGACTGGCCTCTCCTGATGACATGTCCACAGTAGGTAGGATAAAGACTTGCCATCCTGGCCTCTGAGGAGTGCTCTGGTCATACTTCTTCCAAGACAGATCAGTTTGTCTTTTTTGGGAGGGAGGCATCACTGCCCTCTGGTGAGAGTGGGAAGCCCAGCCTTGCTCCTGGAGAGCTGCTGCTGGATTGGAACCGCCAAGCCAGTGGGCCGCAGTCCTGCACTCAACCACTACGCCACCGGGGCTCAGCCCATTTGTGTTTTTAGTGGTCCATGGTGCTTCACAAATGGGACCTTTTCTCGTTTTTCTCTCGTTCCTTTAGTTCCTGCCTCATCCTCAAGAGTTATTGATATCTTGTGTGTGTGTTTGTGTGTGTGTGTGTGTGTGTGTGTGGCATCACTGCCCTGGTGGGAGTAGGAAGCCCAGCCCTGCTCCTGGAGAGCTGCTGGATTTGAACCATCAACCCTGTAGGCCGCAGTCCCGCACACAACCACTGTACCACCAGGACTTGGCCAAGTTATTGATATCTTTAAAAGACTATCCTATCTCACAATATTTTCGCTAAAATACCAGGAAACGTGATGAAGCCAGCAATAGAAAGACTGGTGGCAATGAATGCAACATCGCATGCTCGTAGCGGTGCGAGCTGAGGAACCCACGTGACTGGCCGAGTCATCATCACAGTGAAAGTGGGGGAGAGGGGAATGGCAGCTCTGAGTGAGGCACGGGCGAAGGCTCCCAAGGTACACTTGATTTGAGTTCAGCCTGAGAAGCGCATCGCTGAGGGTGTGTCTAAAAGTGGCGTGGCTAGGGGTCCAGTTCAGATGTGCAGTGACTCCACAGTGTTTCGACCTGCTCCCGCTGCCAGACACACTGTCTCCGTAATCCATTTGTCTTCTCTCATTAGGATGCCTTCCAGAAGAAAAAGAGGGTCCCGTCGAAACAGGGGCTTCGGAGGCCATCTACTGGGCCAGTGAAACTCAAGACAGAGAGGTCGGCTTAGAAAGTGATGGGAACTGCTTTTGACCTCCAGTTTACCAATGGCATCATCCATTCTCCAGTCAACGGTTCACAGACAGCTCATCTCAATCCATCCCCTGCAATTTCCTGAGGGTGCATCCCTCATCCACGCCCCCCTGGGTCCTGCTTCCCTCCCTGCTCCTCTCCTAACCCTCCAGCTGGGTCAGGCTACCCTTTGGTGTTCGGTGGTTGGTTATTCCAATGCAGGGCCTGCGGGGTGACTCAAGGCCACCGTCTCGGGGTTCCACCAGTCTCTAACTGCTTGGGAAGCCTGGGCTCATTGTTGACTCAGGGTTTTGTCCATATTGGTCTCCCACTCTATCTGGGATCGTCTCATGCGGTCCTTTTCAGTCGTTGGCAGTGGTCCCCGGGCCCCCTCTCCTTCTGGTCTCGATGTCTGTTCTTACGGCCCATTAGTCCACTGGTCTGAATACCGCCGTCTGCCTTTTGATTTTTGTCACTCTTTCCACTGGACAGGAAGAGCGAGATCAACCGTCGCACTTAGAAGGCCGCTCCCAAGTTTTGCAGACCCTAGCGGGTGTTGAGCAAGGCAGGGTGCAGAACACTGTCTTCATGAATGACTGTATGCTGGCTGACTATGGTGCCCCCCGAGACCATGATCCTAATCTCCAAGGGGGGCAATGGTGGCAGTCATTGCTTCGCTGGCAGTTTGTTGTACTGGGCGGCTCCTGTGTCGCTGAGACGTTAGAAGTATCTCCAATACTAAGAGTGTCACTGAGACGTTAGAAGTATCTCCAGTACTAAGAGGGTCACAATGGAGGACAGATGTCAACAGCTTCCAAACGAAGGGCAGATGAAGGAGGAGGAAGGGGCAGCCCACTTCTGAAAAAAGAACTGGCTATTCATTGAAAATATCACGAAGAGCAGCCAAACACTGTTGGGTAATACTGCTGGAAGACGAGCCCCTCAGGCTTGAAGGCACTCCAACACTCCTGGGGACACACTGTCTCCGCAGAGCAGAGCGGAGTGGCTTCAATGAGGAGGACAAAGCAATGCTTCCAGGACCCTCACTTGCTGACGTGGCACAACTCAAACCCAGAAGCAAGGCGGGTAGCACCCACTGCTAACTAGGACAGGGGATGCGTGAAGTGTGACTCCAGGAGAATTGTGATGGAATACCTGATGCTAAGTCGCCTATGCGGAAACAAACCGATACTGGCCATTTTGAGTCAGGTTAATTGGTCTGCTGTGCCAGGAGTGACAAAGAAGAATCATGTCACGGCCACCACCAGGATGTACATTTCTAGATCTATCCTGAAGTACAATACTGCCCCTATTGGGATAAAATTCCATGCCCCTAGAAAGAGCTTTTAGCACAGCTATAATTCAAATTAAACACTAATGTCAAAGATAAGGGAACTCAAGACAAGACGTTAAATGACTTCTGCGGTGGCAATTACTGGGGACTGGAAGCCAAAGTTGGTAACAAGGATGAAAAAAAACATGGTCGTGAAGACAGAAAAGAAAACACACGGGGGATCACATGATGGGATTTTTGCAAGACCGACAACTTCTTTGTTAGTAATATCGTAACGTAAGCGGAGACTATACATGTGGACCTCACCGGATGGAAGACACAGACATCCAAGAGATTACATCTGTGGCATGAGACAAAGGGAAGCTCAGTCCCATGAGTCAACATAAGATCTACAGAACAGGTCCTCAATTGTGCAAATGTAGGATCAGGTTGACACAGAAGAAAATCCAAACATGTCCAAACATGAGAGCAAAAGCAGTCTTGAGTACATCTCAAGAATATTGAAACGAACAGCTGTGGAGTGACATCAAGGACATCAGATGTGGAAAAAAAAGGTCATTAAAAATGTAAGAAAGGAGGGCTGAGCCCTGGTGGCGTAAGTAGTCGAGTGTGGGACTGCGGCCCACGGGCTTGGCAGTTCAAACCCAGCAGTGGCTCTCAGGAGCAGCACTGGGTAATACCCAAGACCACCAGAGGCAATGATGCCAAAAAAAAAAAGAAAGAAAGGAAATAAAGACCAAAATGGATGTACGAAGAAACTCTGAAACTTTCCCTGAAAGGGAGAGAAACTAAAGTAACTTGAAGAAATGACGGAATAAAAGAGCTGAACGGAAATGTTCAAAGGGCAGCCCAAGGACAAATACAGTATGATAACGAAATATGCCAAGACTGGGAGTTGGAAAACCCATAGGGAAGACCACACTCTGCCTTTTTCAAGCTGAAAGAACAAGAAAACATTCATCCTTGAGTTACAATATTGAAAGATTCTATGGGGAAAACTATGGAATGACACCCAAAGAATAAAAAGAGATGGAAGACAGAGAGTCCTGATATGAAAGAATGCGTTGGCAGTCCACCATTTTTGGAGGTGGCCGATGATCAAGTGGACATTGAGTCAGGAAGACCAGAGAAGAGTTGATGCATTTGAACGGTGGGCCTGGAGAAGACGACGACCGAGAGGACCGTGGACTGCCCAAAGGACAGGCCGATCAGTACAGGAAGACGTAGACCAGAGTGCTCCTTAGAGACAAGGAGGCCAAAATGTCATCTTACCAACTTTAGACACCAGTCCTTAGAGAAGGACCTCGTGTTTGGTAAAGTCAACAGGTGGCGAGAAGCTGCAGGCCCTCAGCCAGGTGGATGGGCACAGTAGCTTCAGCCATGGGCTCAGGCAGAGGAACCATCGTGAGGGTGACGCTGTGGGAGACAGAAAGCTCCTCCCAAGTTGTCTCCCCCAAATAGATGCCAAACCTAGCTGCTAGCTACATGTGGAAAATGACTATGCACTGGAGGTCAACAGAGGGAGATCAGAGGTTATTCTCCCTAAGGGTTATTGCCCATCTAGAGAAGTCAGACTGTATAGTCTATCTCATCCTAAATTGGGTCCACTCCCTTCTGATAAGGATAGTAGGAGACGACTTCCTTGTAGGAGCCTGGGGAGGTCAAGCCCACCCAAGGATGACCACGGTGAGGCCTCCATCATGAATGTAGGACCTGCCTTTCTTGTCACATGTATGTTCCTAGCTTGACCCCTTCCTGTGATGTGTATGCCTATCGTATTGCTTCTTCCTGTGACATGGGTTACCTGCAATCAACGCCCATTAAACTGACCAGATTTTAACAGTGGTAAAGTGGGACACCATTGATCGTGGGAGGGGTGGGTGGTAGAGGGGGTATATTCCCTCCCCATTCTCCCGCTGTCCCCTACTTTCTGTGCATTCTTTCCAAAAAATGGGACTTTTTAAAAACGCCGCGGGATGTAGGAAAAATTGTTTAAAATTAGGACTGTCCTGCCCAAAGCGGGACATCTGGTCACTTTACCCTCAGTAGATATGAACCTTGGTTAGCAATAAACTTGCTCTCTCCAGCTCCCAGCTTCCTGCCCGCAGACGTGGCCGTGGCTGTTGAGATCATGGCCATCTGAGAGGTGAGCATGCTTCCATAAAATGTGCCTGACTCTGTTATTTAAATCTTTCTTTTCTCTCTCACGATTTCTATGACTTTACTATAATCTTTACTTATTATCGCTGTACAATCGCACCTACCAGACCCGTGATGATGTTAGGAACTGCGTGCGTCCCCTGACATGGTGCAGGATAAAAAAGTTTGAATTAAATAGACCTGGAATGCCAATAACAGTTCATTTCCTTAATCTAGACTAGCCTTGCAAATTAGTAAAAGAATAATTACTTAACAGTCCTACACAAAAATGGGCCAAGACCCCAAGCATGGTCTTTACAAAAAAGGAAAGACAAACAGCATTAAATCCTATTTAAAGATATTCAACCTCACATGTAATAAGAGACGTGTAAGCTGAAAGGAGTGGCATGCAGGTTTGTTTGTTTTTCCCCATCTCAGATTGCAAAGCTACCAATGCTTCAAAATAAATTGTGTTAGCCTGGGAGGGGGCGGTAAGCCCACTCACGCAATGCTGGTGGCACTGCCAGGGGCAGTTTGGCAAAGGGGCACTTGGGGTAGCAGCTCACTTAACCACTCATCACTCAAAGACGTCAAGGACATGTCCACCACATGCTCTTTTCTTTCTTCCCGACTTTGGGTTTTTGTTGTGAATTAGGCGCAGAGTTATAGAGCTGGCCATCAGGTGACCTGCAGCAGTTCACAGACATCAGGCCTCAACTTCTCCTTTGCCACCCTTCCCCCCTCCCACCCCCCAGGGACCATCCCAGTGTTTCCTGTGCCCGTCCCTCCTCCTTTCCTCACCCTCTCAACTCGGTCGTTGGGCAAACGCTGCCCTCTCGGCCTCAAATGGTATTCTGGTGACACCTGGATATTTCAATGCAGACATCCCATGATGCAGCGGTTCTACTTCAGGCATTCACCCTACATGCACAATCACTCCCGTCTGTAAACACGTGTGAACAATTCACTACAGCATGGGTTATAAATGCCTTGGCATGGCTCAAATCACGAGAATCCGGTGTAGTGAATTACAGCACACAGGTATTCTGTACCTGGGCAACAGAATGAGGCTGTTGACATAGTGTTTCTGTTGTTCCGGGGTACCATCCTGGTGGTTCTGACTCTTAATGAGAGAAACACCACCTGTATATAATCATCCCCCAAATGCTATATATGCTAAAAGCAAAATTGCATAACCATGTGCAACATATGCTGCCATTCATGGAAAAACAGAGAATATAAATACACCTGCCTAAATATGTGCAGACCGCTTATTATAGATTGAGTTTTTTCTCCCAAAGAAAGAGGTGTTGAAATCCTAGCCCCTTGTAGCTGTGAACATGAGCTTGTTTGGAAAGAATGTCTTTGAAGATGCTGTCAGTTAACTCGAGGTTATACTGGAGCAGGGAACGAAGTCTAGCCTTTCTCTGCTGGCGTCCCAGGTGAGAGTCCCATCCACAGCCCTGATTGTGCAACCACCCCCCGTCTGTCAGGAAAGCTTGCGTGTGACTGTGGTGTTGAACAGGATCCAATGAAGCTTCCAAACTAAGATGGATGAGGAAGAAAGGCCTGGAGGTCTACTGCCAAGAACCAGCCCGCAAACACGCCATGGACCCCAATATATACTTCACTCCATTGTGTGTGGGGAGGTTGTCAGAAGTTGAAGGTCCAATTCACAGCCGCTAATGAGGACCTCAGAGGCGGGTGGATCCTCCTCTGATCTGTATGGCATCAGAGAGCAGGGACACCGAGGGAAGAGGGTCAGGTGAGACGGAATCCTGCCGTAGCTACAATTACAGTACACCTGGAGCTAGAAGCTAGGAGAGAAGGAGGAATCTTCCTTTCGAACTTTCTCAGAGACTAGAGCCCTGGGTTCAAAGCCCTACCCTCCAGAAATGTGAGACAATGTGCCTCTGTTCTTAAGAGCATCCAGACTCTGACATTTTGCTCTGGAAGCCTGAGGACACCAGACACCACTTTGAGCAGGCCATGAAAAAATATGACAGCCCCTGAAGAGGGTAGCTGGGTTAAGGTAAAAAGGGAGGTTTGCCTTTCTGTCTTTTAAATGTTTTATCCATGTGCATACATAACCTATTTCAAGGGTTGTCCCCTTTCACCATACTTATTCAAGTAGGCTGAACAGATAATGCTAGCAGCTGGGCTCGATGTAGAAAAACAAGGCATCAGGATTGAAGGAAGATGCATTCACCACCACCTCACTGAAAGCTATGGAAGACTGAAACGCTGATGGAGACCAGAGACTGCAGCCTTCCGTGTGAATTATACCTCAGGGTAAAGGAAACAAACCCTCCGAATTGGACCCTGAAGCAGCATCATTGTAAATGGAGAAGGTATGGATGTTGTCAAGGATTTTACTTCACTTGGATCCACGGTCAGCACCACTGGAAGCACCAGTCAGGCAAGCAAACGGAATGTGGCCTTGGACGGGTCTGCTGGAAAAGACTTCGGGGTTATAGAATCCAAAAGCAGAGACATCACGTTGAGCACGCCGGTGCTCCTGTCTCAAGCCACAGGATTTCCCATCACCTCCTATGTAGGTCGAAGTCAGACATTGAATGAGGAAGAGAGAGAAAGAATAAGCCTTAGAATCATGGTGTTCAGAAGTGACAAAGTCCACATGGAGGAAGCACACCAACCTGTGTGAACACGAGGTGTATGAGGGACTAGGCATCAAAGAACAAAAAAAAATCCTATCGTTGTAAATGAGGGGGAGTGTGGAGTGGGGACCCAAAGCCCATCTGTAGGCAACTGCACATCCCCTTACAGAAGGGTCACAGGGAAATGAGCCAATTAGGGTGCCGTGTAGCAGTGATGAAGCATACAACTTTTCTCTAGTTCCTAAATGCTTCCTCCCTCTCAGTATCATGATCCCATTTCTCCCTTACAAATCCGGCTAGAGCAGAGGATGTACACTGGTACAGATAGGAACTGGAAACACAGGGAATCCAGGACAGAGGCTCCCTTCAGGACAAGTGGTGAGAGTGGTGATCCTGGGAGGGTGGAGAGAAGGTGGAGTAGAAAGGGGGCATCAATGACATAGCTCTACATATAACCTCTTCTCTGGGTGAAGGGAGATGTTGGACAGTGTAAGACATGACAAAATAATAATTTATAAATTATCAGGGTTCATGAGGGAAGGGGGGCGTTGGGGAGCTAGGGGAAAATGAGGAGCTGATACCAAGGGCTCAAGTAGAAAACAAATGTTTTGAGAATGATGAGGGCAACAAATGTACAAATGTGCTTAATGGATGTGTGGATTGTGATAAGAGTTGTACGAGTCCCTGATAAAATTATTTTTAAAAGAAAGGAATGGTGTTGCTGTAGACTATCAAACACACTGTGAATTTTCAGAAAGGAAAAAAAAAACAAAACAGATCTGTCTTGAAAGAAGCCAGTATGCTGTTCAGGGGGGAGGGGGATGAGGTTTCATTTCAGGTGATTTGGGAGGCATGTTTTTAGGCTGTCCCTAGAAAAGGCCATCGTGCTTGGTGCAGGGTCAGCACCAAAGAAGCCCCTTGAGGCTTGGACTGACACAGTGCCCCACCCCCCACCCCCCGGGAGGACAGCACAGGACTGGGCAGTGCTTTGTTCCCTTGCACACAGGCGTTGAGGTTCACCTCATAGCACCACACAGCAACATAATGAATCAATCACTTGAAATACAGCACTGGGTCCTGGGAGACAAGCTTAATATCTCCAGGGAGGGAAGAAAGAAAAAAGCATGCGGTGAGGCCCTGGAGGGAGGGAGGAATGGGATAGGGAGGCCTCTGATATTTTCCTGGGCCCAGTCAGCATCCGGCAGACACGCAGCAGGTGCTCAGAAACACCTGCTAGACAAAGCGTGGGTCCTAATAAAACTGTGATTCTATTTTCTCTTCTGTCTCACAGCGAAAGTGCAGAGATTGCACACTCACTGGCCATTTGGGAGGGTCCTTGCGGGTGGCCGTCCCCACCATGGGGGACAGCGGGGACAGCCAGGAGGGCAGAGCCTACCGGACAGGCACAAAGGCGGAGGGCTGCACGTCCTTGCTGTTGTCCTTGCGGGAGCCCAGGCGGCCAGGCAGGCTGAGGCCAATGTGGTAATGGACTTGAATGAGCAGGGCCAGCAGCAGCTGGGGGTAGATACGCCTCACTCGGCCCACGCAGCTGTTGACGGACAGGAGTTCGCACAGGCCGCTGGCTGCCTGCGGGCAGAGAACAGGCTGGGGGATGGCCTCCTCCAGCGACCCAGCGCACCTGGTTGGGTCCAGGACCCCCCTTCCGGGAGACTGCCTACCCTCTTCTCCGGCCCAGCCGGAGATCTCCCCCATAAACCCAACAGCCCTCTGGGTCCTCCCCCAACAATAACCGCAGCCACCTCGTAACTGCTCGAGGCGTCACTGGGTGGTGTGTGAATAATGAACACGCATGGCTGCTAACGGAAAGCTTGAAGGTCCATGGGCCGTCGAGACAGCTTGCAAGAAAGGCCTGGCAATCTAAGGTCATAAAACCAACCTTTGGGAAGGCCATGGGACACACATGAGGGACCCGGTCACTGTTCCAGGGCTTTGACCTATAGGTGACCAGGGAGCATGACAGCAGTGAGGTCCCTCCCTTACTCCCATGGGACAGTCTGGATCCCCATTTTGCGGGTGTGGGCAGGTGGCTCGGCAGGCAGAGCTGGGCCTTGCCTGCAGGTTTCCAGATCCTGCTGTAGGGCGCCCTGCCTCTACCTCACTCAGGCAAACACACGCAGGGTACGGGGGCACCCCGCTGGCCTCTTTAACCTGGGCTGCCCCCACATGGCCAGCTCCAAGGGAGACCAGACCCAGACCTAAGCAGGAGCCAGGGAGCGGACCCTCTCGTGGCTGCCCTCACGGCATTCCTGCTCCTGCCCCTTCCCCTTCCAGACCACGGCTCCTCTCACCAGCTCTCCAAAGCCCGTGAACCTGAAGGCTGATGTTGGCTCTGCTGTCTTTCGGCCCACAGTGCCACCTAGGACCCGCTTTGCATGTAGCTGCCAGCCTAGCCCTGGCCCTGGCCTGAGCCCACACCTAACTCCCTTTCAGCCTACCAAGAACCTCACGGGGCGGGGCTGGGGATGCAGAGGGGATTCTCATGACTCAGCCTGGCTCTACCATGCCCGACCTCTTCTTTGAACCTCAGATTCCTCTGTGGAGAAGGGGTGCTGGTCCGCACGTCTACCCACTGCTGCTGGAGCCTCCACGGAGTCAGCGTGGCACGGCTGCCTGGGGGTGCTGAGGCCAGGCCACTTTATGGCAGCAAGGAGCGTCATCTCTGTCCCACGGAGCTACTGGGCAGTCCACAGTACTGTGGTCCAGCGCTTAACCCATCTGCCCCCAGGGGTCCTTCAGCCTCACCCCTGTGTGCTTCTGTGGCCACAGGGTATCCCTCCACAGCCTGCTGCAGCTGGACCCAGAAGGACCCCCAGGCCATTCCCTGGGACTGGGGGGCTGGTGGGGAGCTGTGAGTGCCAGCGGCTGTACCAGGCACCCCACGCAAGGCCGGCACACACACCATGGAAGCCAAACAGGCACAGACCCTGCCCGTGTGTGCTGCTTAACTGCTGCTCTGCTCCACCGGACAGGACTCATTCCCACCCCCACTCCATTTGACAGCACTGCCCACAAAGGCTGAAGAGAGACTGACTCTGTCCATGGAGCACAGGCTGGGTCAGGGGAGTTTCTGGTGGTGGCTGGCCAGACGGTCGTGTGCAGATGACAGCAGTCTCCCGGATGGCAATCCGGTCCAGCCGTCCCCCTGCGTCCGTCTCCACGGTGCCTTCCCGGGGAGCAAAAAGCGGGGTACACGGCACAGGAATACACAGACACCCAGTCCTGGAGGAGGACTGCTGTGTGCCCACATCAGGGTGACCAGACACCTTAGTCACAGGACGCAGTCCAGGGGAGATGGCCGGAAAGCCTGGGGCTTGGCAGTGAGAAGTTCGAGTCAGGGTCCTGGATCCTCTGTGACCTTGGTGAGACGAGGGCTGTCACTGAGCAGCAGTGCCCTCTGGAGATGGGATCATACCACCGCCCGTCCCTCTGGCCACTACCTACATCTGTTTATTTCTCCCTTTATCAGAATGCCTTGCTCTCTGACAACTCCCTACAACTAACTGCCAGGCCGGCAGTTTGAACTCACTAGCCATTTCTCGGGAGAGACACGGGGATTTCTACTCCTGTCAAGAGTGGCAGTTTGGGAAACTCAAGGGGGCAGTTTGCTCTGCCCAACTGACTATGCCCAACTATGAGTCGGCGCAGCCTCAACCTGATGGCAGCAAGTTTGGTTTTCTGTATGTCAGGAGAAGACCTGTGCGCAGGCCTCTTTAAAGGTGTCAGGGTGAGGCCTGGAGAGCGTGGTGTTCCCAGGCACCCTGCGGGCGTGTGCCAGATAATGACTAAGGCAGGTCAATGGGGCCGGTGCGAGTGAATGCTGGGGCTGGTGGGCCATGGTCTGGCTGGAAGGAAGCCCAGCCAGGCTCCTCCTTAGGGGACTTCATCTCAAGGACGCAGGACATGGGCTCAGAAGGGACTAGGACATCATGGTTGGTAAAACAGAAGGCCAGTGGACAAGAGGAAGTCTTCCTCAAACGGAGGGGCACCGTGCCTGCCACCGTGTGCTCCCCGTCACCATGGGAGGGCGACTCCGGCCTGGGCTCAGGTCACTCTGAATCAGCACGGCCTGGGCAGCTCCTCGCAGCAGCTCTGTGCCAGGTGTCCGCTGTGCTCTGGGGACACCCGGCAGCCCAGACAGGCACGGACACTCAGCCCACGCTGTTGTCAAGTTACACCTGCAGTCAGCGCTCCTGAGGGGGAGTGTGTGTCCTGGGAAGGTGTCCCGCAGAGATGGGACCAGGTGGAGAGGTTGGGGAGAGCCTCCCTGAGGAGTTGATGTTCGAACTGCGAACTGGGAGGTCTTTCGGAGGAGGGAGGGCCTTCTGGATGGAGGAAACCGCTTCTGCGGTGGGGCGTGGGGTGGGGGGAATGAAGTGCAAGCACGGGGACTGGGGAGTGGGGTGCTGCTGGAGAGGAGTACCAGGCCCCAGGGCCCGGACAGGAGGGCAGGGCCGCCCTCAAGGGCACCGGGGAGCCACAGAGTGGAGTGAGAACCCCGGTGTATTTCTCCCAGGTCTTTCTGGCAGGGCTACAGATCAGAAGGCCTCCTTGGATAGCACAAATACTGCAGTGCTCACCTGCTGATAGCAAGGTTGCTGGTTCAAACCCACTAGAGGTGCTTTAGCAGGCAGGCCCAGCCATCTGTTTCTGGGAAGCCCCATGGAGCAGTTCTGCTGGGCCTGCTCAGAGTTTCCCTGAGTCACAGTCAGCTGGACGGAAATTGGAAGGGGCGGGGGTGCTGTCATCCACCTGCCTCTGGCCAGGGTGGTGGTCGAGGCGAAGAGAAACCCATCCTTCTTGTCCACCCGCTTCAGGCCCTGCTACCTTCCTGGCTCTCGCCGTCTCTCCCACAGGCCTGCTGGCCAGCATCTGCAGTCAGAGCCACCTCTGGCCTCCATGCCCCCCGACGGACGCCCTTCGGGGACTGAGCCATGTCTGTTTCCCAAATGAAGGGGCTTTCTCAAGCACCATGAGGGGTGGATGTTTGCTGCCGGTACAGATGCCCCAAACTCAGTCTCCAGGAGAAGAGGGACCAGGAGAGCCACTCGGGGCTGTGACTCCCGGGTGGGTCTGTTTCCACAGCACAGGCTGCTGCTCCTGCTGGTGCCACGCTGCCCTGACTGGCCAGCAGGTGCACCAAGCTGGTCTAAAGCCAAGGTCAGCCACCCCAAAGCCGAAGCAGGGGGGGGAGGGGAGGGGCGGGCTGGTGGGGGCGGGTCCTTACCGCTAGGGGCACGATGGAAGCGCGGCCCTTCTTGGTGACAGGCTTCTCCTTCAGGCTGGTCAGCAGCAGGTCCAGGAGGTCCCGGACGTCACAGCTGGGCTTGCGCAGGATCAGTTGGCGCCACATCTCCGCTCCATTGCTGAGAGGCCATGGGGCAGGGGGTCAGTGCTCGCCAGGGTGGGGGGCCCACCCTGCCCCCCATGGGTTTGGGGAGGGCTATGAGAAGCTGCCATTTGTAATGACCGCCCCGGGCAGGCCAGCCAGGAACTCCTAGGGAGCGGGGCGCTGCCAGTGAGGGAGAGGCCTCTTTCCCAGGTACGTTCTAGGTGCTTCCAGGGAGAGAGAGGCCTCCCCCACCTGTGTGGAAGACGGGTTTCAAAGACAGCAGACGCAGAGTCGTTTGGAAAAGTACCAAGAATGTCGCCAACTGGATTCCACATGCCCAGGCTGGGGGACCAGAGCCTGTGCACTGTGGGTCATTCTGCCATGATTTGAAAGATGATTCCAGAGAACCGCCAGGAAGAGGAAGGTATTTTCAAGGCAACTGTGGTTCTGATTGTTTCACTCGTCCCCATAGGGCAGGACGACTGGATCGTAGGCCACATGGACAAAGTGCCCAGCAAGCTGCTACCCCAAGACGATGGTGGACGTCTTCCACCACCCTCCGAAAGATCCCTGAGCAAACGCTCACGGCGTGTTCGCGAGCGGGTGCTGGC
Organism: Nesogale talazaci; assembly: GCA_004026705.1. NCBI lineage: Eukaryota > Metazoa > Chordata > Mammalia > Afrosoricida > Tenrecidae > Nesogale > Nesogale talazaci. The sequence goes on along the minus strand of PVJH01020162.1, from coordinate 9,040 downwards.
ACTGGGTCAGCCCTCTGTGGGTGCAGACGTCTATTCAAGGTCACTGGTGTTCACATCCTAAGGTCAATGTTGGCCCTTGGTCTCCCCCAGCGAGGCCCTGGAAGAGAGGCCCGGCCCACAGCTGCCGTCAGCTCCCAGCCTCAGCACAGTTCTGCTCAGAACTGACCTGATGATAACGGTCAGGGCTTGTTGGGATTTTTTGTTTAATGTTCTCAAAGTCCGGCTTTTTCTCACATGCTCTGCAGCCCAGCCCTCTGGGGCCTGGAGGCCGCCCTTGATCTGGGTCAGGAGGCAGTGTCGTGGGCCTGTGTGGTGAAGGGTTAACAGAAACCTTTCCCCCTTCGGGAGTGAGACTTTGAACCTTCCAGCCACAGCCCCACTCCGCTTCCCCGGAAACCTGATAAAGAGAGTCTGCTAACTATGTTGCTAGGCAACGCTGCATATGGTAAAAATGGTCCGGCTGGTCTGGAAGGAATTATACATATACTGTAAGAACTGGCGGGGGACCACTCCATGGCCGAGCTCCCCGAGTAGGGGCAGTGACTTGTGTAACTGGCTGGTCCCAACGGGGACCCCGTCCCAGAGGCCTGTGCAGTGACCCTGAGAGAGACCGGTTCCTGGATGACTGGGGCAGCCCCCTGCTCTCGTCCCACCCCACGAGCGAGTGCTGGGAGGCCCCAGAGACCAACTGCCAGACACAGGAGGCAAGGGTTCCGTCCCCCAGTGGGGCAGGTGACAGCCAGGCCCTCGCTGCCCTGGTCACTTAGGTTTGGGATATGATAGCCACCCTTGCTGGACACAGACCCATTTGCTCAGTTCTGCACAATTCTTTCCCAGGGGCTCTTTTCAAAGGATCATGTGCTTGACTGCTCCTCTTAAGGCACCCAGAGACGCTCAGGAAGAAAGGGCCCAGTGATCGGACCCTTGAACATGACCGCCAAGAGATAGATCCCGGCAGCTCACAATGCCCCACCTGTCCATCCTCAGAGCACCAGGCCAGGGTCCTGGACCAGCAGCCCGGTCTCTGGTGCCCACAAGCTCCCCCCTCTGAACCAGGCCCCCCTCTGCCCCTCAAAAGGTGAGCAAGACGTGTCTTGCACCCAGCTGGCACTCAGCCGCACCCCCAGCCCCAGCCCCAGCTCAGGATGCAGGGATAGCTCTGCCTTCTGACTTTGGGGGATTCACTGACATCCAGAGGGGGTCAGGAGCTACCCAAGAGCACACAGCAGCTGGAGGCTGGGTCAGGAAAACCCCCAAGCCCCAGACCAAATGCACTGCCTTGAGTTGATCCCAACTGTGAAACCGGGCGGGACAGAGAAGAAACTTCCCTGGTGGGTTTTCAAGACCCCCCATCATTAGAGGAACGGGAAGCCTCATCTTTCGTCAGATGCTTGCTCACTGCCCCACAGCCTCAGGGTCCCCGTCTGTGGAATGGGGCCGTTGGGAGAATGGAGAACGTATTAAGTGCCCAGCACGAGGCAGACCACGGCAGTGCTCCTGGGGAGGGGCTGTCCAAGGGGGGCAGAGGAGCGGGGGGCAGGGGTGTGTCCCCGGGGCCCCGTTGGTACCTGTCCAGTGGAAGGGGGCACATAAGCAGAGCCACCACCACCTCGGTCATGAAGGAGCTGGCCAGGAGGGAGACAGGCAGCAGGGCCACCTCACGGGCACGGGGCTCCTGGATGTGGCTCAGCTGCATGTAGATGCCCTGCATGATTTCTGGGATCTGGGGCACAGGAGGTGGGAGGGGACGGAGAGGCCAGGGGGGACACGAGGGGCAGGGATGAGAAGGGGAGAGGACATGGGAGACAGGAGGGGAGGGTAAGAGGGAGGAGAAGGAGGGAGAGGCTGAGACCACTGGACTCTGTTCACGCCAACCCAGGCTGCTCTCTCTTGGGAGAGGGGAGCAGTTCTGGGGGCTACTACCCCTCCCCCATCGTCCTCCTTGCCCAAACACAAGAAGATGGGGCCGAGTGACAGGCAGGTCCAGGTGGGTCTCCCAGCGCCCAGTGACAGCCTCGCCCCCTGCGCCCCAGGGAACCTTACCACCTCCAGCGCCCGGTGCCGGTACCACTCCAGCACGGAGCTGAGCGTGACCTCCGAGGCCAGCTGCATCCTCTCTTCAGAGCCCTTCCCAAAGATGTCTGAGAGGCTCGTGAGCCCTTCCAGGGCTGCCAGCAGCAAGTCCTTCACCTGCTGGGGCCCCAGGAAGTCCCCAAATTCCTGAGACGAAGGCGCAGAGACGGACTCAGCTGGAGCCACGCTGGACACGGACCCAGACCCAGAGGGGCTCTGCTATGGAGGGAGGGCTACAGAAGATGCGGTCCTGTGGTCCTCACAGGGGGTGGGGGTGCAGAGGAAAGCAGAGGAGGTACTCAGGGGGCCCCGGGGAAGGTGAGGGGCGGTGCTGGGCAGCGGGCACTCACCGCAATCACCCGCAGGATGTTCTGGCAGGGGCTGGTGGCATTGTAGGGCCCCAGGAAGCGCTTGTTGCTCTCATAGAGCTCCTTCTTGTTGGTGTCCTCCTTGTTCCTGGCTCCTTCAGGAGGGAGCAGCACTCGAGATCATACCAGGCTGACACATCCCACCCCGAACGGACTGTGGCCCTGACCCTTCCAGCTGGCTGGACCGCACTCAGCCCCCCATGACAGCAGTCAGTCGGTCAAGATCAAAAGGGCCTGGTTTACCCACGGACAGAGTCCAGCGGGGTAGAAAAGATGAAGGAAACACGTTGTTTCAGGCCCTGGGTCCGACCTGCGTCCCTCCGTCCATACACGACCCAGAGACCAGCATGCCCTGGAGACAGCATGATCTTAGGGACCCAGCGTGGGGCTCGTTGGTCTAGGGAAAGATTTTGAGGTGTAGAATCTGGTAGACTCGGCTTTGGTGTTTCCTGTAGTTGGGGGAGGGAGGTGGGGGCGATTAGGAAAACGACCTCATTCCTTGAGACTCTGTGGGTTTCAGCTACACTTGCAAGATAAAATGCAGCATGTCCAGCTACTTTTGAATTCAGATAAGCAATGGCTGGATTTTAGTATAAGCAGAACCCAAATATGTCATCATGATTGTTAGGTGCTGTGTTAGTCTGGGTTGGCTAGAGAAACACATCCAGGCAGACTCTTACGTCTAGGAAAGAGGTTTGTATCCAAGAGTAATTATTTTTTTAGAAAACATCCCGGCTCTGTCCAGATCAAGTGCATAAGTTTGATATTAGCCCACGAGTCCGATATTAGTCCATATGGCCGATAGTAGTCAATAAATTCTTCTACAGACCCACGCGGCACATGCAGTGGGATGCCGGACGCAGGAAGACCAGAGGCCAGGGGATGGAAAGTCTTGCAGGAACGTCTCAGCGCTGACACAGTCTCTCCAGGTGGCTCCTCCACTTCCGGGGCTCTGCCCCAGGAATTTGAGGACTGCAGCAAAGCTTCATGCGGCTGGTCAACCAAGCGGGAAGCAGTGTGTGTGTGTCCTGCTTCCAGGGAGGAAAACCCCAGGAGAAGGCCAGGCCCGCACACAGGCCTCCTTGCTATGACCTGCTTGGCAGGCGAGACTCCACCCCTTCGGGCACGTTGATCGGAAATGATGCACGTGCCACAGGTGCCATCGAGCTGGTCCCAACTCTGGGCATGGCAGAAGGACACACGGCCTGGTCCTGCCCCTTGCTCCTCAGGATTCCTGTCCTGGAGCCCAGGACTGCAGCCACAGCATCAACCCATCTTGCCAAGGGTCTTCCTCTTCTTCACACACCTTCTACCTTACTAGGCATGACGTCTTTCTCTAGGGCTGTGGTCCTCAACCTTCCTCATGCCACGGCCCTTTCATACAGCGACTTGTGTGGTGGCGACCCTCCCCCACCCCCACCATAACATGATTTTCGTTGCTCCTGAATCCTGTGAAACCATTCTTCTCAAGGTTATACAGTTTGCTCCCAAAGGAGTCGCGACCTACAGGCTGAGAACCGCTGCTCTAGGAGCTGGTCTCTCCTGACAGCATGTCCAAAGTATGTGAGAGAAAGTCTTGCCATGCTTGCCTCTAAAGAGACCTCTCTCCATAATTCTTCCAAGACAGATCAATTTGTCCTTTTAGCAGCCCGTGGTACTCTCAATATTATTTTTTCAATACAATTCAAATGCACCGATTATTCTTGGGTTTTCTTTATTCTATGTTCAACTTTGACATGCATATGAGAGGATGGAAAATACCATGGCTTGGGTCAAGTGCACCGTAGTCCTCAAAGTCACATCCTTGCTCTCCAGTACTCGAACAGGGTCTTGGGCAGCAGGTTTGCCTAAGGCAACTCAGCTTTGGAGCCCTTGAATGCTGCTTCCAGGAGCATTGATGTGGACCCGAGCAAGGCAAACTCCTTGACACCGTCAACCTGCTCTCCATTTATCATGACACTGCCTGTTGGTCTAGTGAGGACCTGGCTCTTCTTGACATTTGAGTTTCCATCCAGACTGAAGGTCGCCGTCTTTGATCTTCACCAGCAAGGGCTTCCAGGCCTCCTCACCTTCAGCGAGCAAAGTCGTGTCATCTGGATACCCCAGGTGGTGAAGAAGCCTTCCTCCAATCCTGAAGCTACTTCCCTCCTTTATTTCAGCGTCTCCGATGATTTGCTCAGCCTACTAATTGAATAAGTAGGGTCAGAGGCCACAACTCTGTCACGCAACTTTCTGGATTTTAAGCCATGTTCCATTGCCACAATGACCTTGGAGCCATGTACAAGTTGCTCATGGGCACCATCAAGCATCCTGGAATTCTCATTTGTGGTAGCTGCCTAATCTGCTGTCAATTTAAAAGGATGACAAGTGAAGGGGTGGAGTCTGGTCTGTCAATCATCTCATAGCCAATGAGGCCTGTGTGTGGGCATGGCTTTCTCCTGAGGAGTCTGGGAATTCCTGTATTCCTCCCTGGAGGCAGAGGACTCTCTCTCTCTCTCTCTCTCTCTCTCTCTCTCTCTCTCTCTCTCTCTTTTTCGGCTGACTCCCTGGGAGACATTGCAGCTGAAAAAGCACGTGGAATTCTGCTAATGCTCTGAGGTGGAGAAGCCACGTGGAGACCCTGAGATGCTTACACCACCACTGGATCCACAAGACTTCCCACCCACTGGCCAGTGATCTCCCTTTATTTGGTGTCATTGCATGTGTTTCCTGAGTCTGAAGAGGACTTATAGATTGGTATTAGACGTATGGTATGGACTACTATCGGACTTGTGGACTTGTTCTGGACTAGGCTAGAGCAATATTCAATTCTCAGTGTTCAATTGCTCTTGTATAGAAACCATTTTCTTTCTTATACACTTATGTGCTTATGAATTTGTTTCTCTAGTCATCAAGTGCGGAGGACTTGAAGCACTTGCTGATGAAGATCAAAGAGGGTAGCCTGCAGTATGGATTACAACTACCCGGACTAACACGCCATTCTTCTCAAGGTTGTACAGTTTGCTCACCTCCAGATAGTTGGATGCCTTGGCATGGTCAATAAAATACAGCTAAACATCTCTCTGGCATTCTCTTCTTTGAGCCAAGATCCATCTGAGATCAGCAAGGCTATATCCCTTCTTCCACATTCTCTTCTTTTTTTATTTTAGGCTTCACTGCCCTCTGGTGGTGGGAGTAGGAGGCCCAGCCTTTGCTCCTGTGAGCTGGAATTGAACCTCCATCCCAGTGGGCCGCAGGCCCGTGCACAACCACTACGCCACCGGTGCTCAGCCCCCACATTCTCTTCTGAGTCCAGCCTGAGTCTCTGATAACTCCTTGTCAATGTCCTGCTGCAACTGCTGCTGGATGGTCTTCAGCAAGATTTTATTTGCAGGTGATGTCAATGGTACTGTGCTGTAATTTAAGCATTCTTTTGGATCATCTTCCTTTGGAGTGGGTGCAACTGTGGATCTCTTCCAGCCAGTTGTCCAAGACAGGTAAGTGCTTCCAGCACTTTATCAGCTTGTTGAAGCATTGCAATTGGTGTTCCATCAATTCCCGGAACCTTGTCTGGATCTAATGTTCTCAAATGGTGCCCAGCTGTCAGAAAGAATGATGTTTTCCAACAAGCATCCATCTAAATGAGACCAAGTCCATATGGAAAAAGCACACCAACATCCATGATCCAAGGATTGCAAAAGATATAATTCAAAGCTAAAGGAGGGCATAGGATCAGAGCTTACATTGTGAGATTCTGGCGTGCAGCACGCTATGGATGACAGTGGAAACCCAACATACATTTGAAGGACCTCCATAGGGAATAAGCCTCAGGTGATTTCTCTCTGGCCATAACTGAAGACTGGAAATAACCTGGCTGTCAGAGCATTTTGGAGAGATAACGATGGAAGATTAAAATGATCAATCTGATTCCAATGGCTATAAAACCCTGTCACTTGACACACTTGGGTCTTGATCTGGCTTTTTAATGCTTCCTGTTTTGTTTTTCTCCTATGTGGGTTTACCTCTGCTGTATTTTGTCATTGTTGATAGCTGTCTTGGTCCGATGATAGGTTCTTCAGTATATGAAACCCAGGCTAGGTAATTCTATAGAGACAACTGGAATAAGGGTTCCTGAGGGGAATGGTGGAGGAGGTAGGGAGTGGGTTAAGGGGGGAGGGGCCTGTTATCAAGAGTTCAAGGAGGAAGAGGATATTTGGAAACTGATTAGGGTAGCAATTGTATGGCACTGCTTGAGATGACTGAACTCTGGAATGATACGATGTCTGTGTTAGCTCCTGATAGAATGGCTTGGGGGCAAACAAAAGACCCGGTGTCCATTCATTCTGGTTCTGTGGTGACGAAGAGGTCACCCCGGCAGTCTCAGGCCCCACGCGACCCTGTCCTCGTCAGTGCTCCCTGACCGGCACCCCAACCCACCCGCCCGCCTCTCCCCGGTCCCCGCGCGGTGCGCCCCTGGGGAAGCTGCACTTCAGAAGCCCTCGAGGGAGGCTTACGCTTCTGGAGCTCCAGGAGGGTGTAAAGAATGATGATGCCGTCGAGAGCTGCCCGGCCAATCTCCTCGTCAGGATCCCCCACTCGGAGGATGAGCCTCCCCAGCAGAAGCCCCAGCGTCGGGAACCCGGAGGACATCTGTTTGTGCCGGAAGCACAGAGATTGCATCAGATAGGTTCAGTCCTGCCGTATGGTCAGCGGGGAACCTAGCTGAAGGGCCCAGCCCTGAGAGCAGATAGAGGAGGGGAAGGGCCGTCTGGAATCCCCTACGCAGCAGCACAGGCTCCCCGGGAGCTAGGAGGCGTCTCCCCAGGGATGCCCACCCTCCCGGGGCCACTCACAAAGAAAGGCACGGTCAGGAGTGTGTGGTTCAGGATGGACACGTTGCTGTTCACAGCCCGTGCCCTCTCGTGGGTTTTCCCGGAGTTCATCCAGGGTCCCAGGGGCTGTGGAGACAGCAAGGGCGGGACTCAGCGCCACAGGCCGGACGCCGGACCCTGCTTTCAGGACGTACCCGCTAGCCTTTGCCAATGCACCGGAAGCCCACACGGGGAGCAGGAAGTGACTCGCCACGGCCCTCTCCCTCTTCTCAGAGCTGAGGAGAGGACTGACAAGTAGGAGGGAGGAAGCAGGTCACTTGGAAGAGCGAAGAGTGTGAGTCAAGGAGAAAAGAGAATCCCAGAGGACAGCAGAGTGAGAGAGCAGGATGGGGTATCTGTAGCAGGAATTGGTGTGGGGGGGGGGGGGGGGGGGGGGGGGGGGGGGGAGGGGGCAGAGAGAGAGAGGAGGTGCAGGCCTGGGGTAAGGCCCATAAGAGGGGCGGGGAGGCAGAGCATGGGCACAAGACACCATCCTAAAGTCGAATTGCTTTCTCTTGGGTCCAACGCCCACCACCGCTAAGCGAATGCCCCTCTCCCTGCCCTGTACCTCTAAGATGCTCTTTAGCCCAGCAGGGGTCGGGTCCTCAATGAAGAGGGCATTGAGCAGGGTCTGCAGGGCATTCAGGGTCTGGCCATAGAGTATCTGTGGGCAGCAGGAGGACAAAATCACTGGCGGGTGGGGGAGCCTCCTGGAGCAGACCCCAGCCTCAGGGCAGCCCTGGCACAGGTCCCAGGAGAAGAGGGTTTTCAGGCAGGAGCGCGGTTTTGTGGGCCCGGCTCGGAGACTGACGTGTGTTACGTCAGCCAACGATTGCCCCGTTGGCGAATGAGTAAGAATTCGCCCTGCCCTCGCGACTCTGAAGGGGTGGAAGCAGAGACCCAGCACGCGCCGGGCCAGGCAGGACAACTGCAGCACTAGTTTCATAACCACATCACTCCGTCTCCCCATTGGGTTCCCCCGTTCATAAAGGGGTGGACACATGCCCAAGGTCATGACACACAGCAAAAAGAAAGTGCTGAGCCACAAGGAACAGAGGAGAGGATGGATGGAATGCAGTCAAGGATGACACGAGGTGACAAACAGGAAGGCCACCCCTGCCCTTTGTTACTCTCCACGCCAGAGTGCTCTGCTTCTTCTATCACGTGCAGACCCAAAGAGATGTTCCAGGTGAGTTCTCCCAGGAAACCATCCCTCCCCTGAGGCTCTAGGCTCCTCATCCCACAGACCACAGAGCGCACTGTCCAAGAATGCTCTTAGGTATGATACACACACAGGCTGGTTGATGGATTTGAGCCTGTCTTCCTCATCTCCCCTCCTCTTGCCTGTCCCTCCAGGATCTCTTTGTCCAAGCTGTCCTGAGCTTTCACAAAAACAGGAACCAACGTGGTTCTCAGGATGACACAACCACCACCTGGCAAATCTCCTCGACCAACTACCTCACTGTGCAGCGCTTCCCTCTGCTGGCCATGTCTGGTATTGCAACAGGGCTGCGTTCTTAGGGCGCAGCGAGGCAACTCCCACGGGGAGTGTCTCCGGACGGCGCGGCTGTTGCTCAGGGCTCTCGGAACTGCGTGTGTGGCCTGTCACCCGCACGCGCGTGGCATCACTTCTCACCACTCCCACCCTCTCCCTCTGGGCTCCAGCCACACTGCCGTCTTGTCACGCGGCGGTCACTGGGTTCTCTCTGTCCGCAGGTCCCCACAGAGGCTGCTCCCGCTGCCTGGAAG
>PVJH01020161.1:0-41265 GCA_004026705.1 Nesogale talazaci | reverse complement strand
GTGTGCTATCTTTATAAGTCCTCCCTCCTCTGACCCAGGGCTGCTCCCCCACCCTCATGTAGGAAACTGAGGCAGGTTCTGTCACCACCCCTCTGTCTGCAAGGGGACAGTCTCTGCCGTGAGCTTCATGCCACTGGGTTCCATTGTCAGGGCTGCCTGGAGCCCCTCCCCCGAACAGACACCCAATGTTTGGGGTTGACATGCCCACCTGCCACCCCACCCCACCCCACACCCCTGTCCCCGCCGCTTGGAACCAGACTGGCTGCCCTTGTCACTGGACCAAGATTATCTATCGTTTCCAAGATGACCATGGTCATCTTGCCAGGAGAGGAGGTGGGCATTCCCAGCAGTTCCCACACCTGCTGTTCAGGTCACCAGACCCTGGGCCTTCCATGCTGCTCACACCCACCCTGCTCACACCCACCTGCTCACAGTCACCCTTCTCACACCCACCCTGCCACATCCGTCCTGCTCATACCTGCCCTGCTCACACCCACCTCACTCACACCCACCCTGCTCACACCCACCCTGCTCACATCCACCTCACTTATACCCACCCTGCTCGCAGTCACCAGCTCACACCCGCCCTGCTCACACCTACCCTGCTCACACCCGCCCCACTCACATCCACCTACTCACATTTGCCCTGCTCAGTCACCCTGCTCACACCCACCCTGCTCACACCCGCCCTGCTCACACCCGCCCTGCTCACACCTGCCCTGCTCACAACCTCAAACCCCTGTTCTCCTTTGCACTTGTGCTAGGTTCTGAGCCACAGCCTGAGCCTCCTGCACTTCCAGGAGCGAGGGCAGGTGTGCAGGTGAGCGCTCTAGCGGCCAGGCGGAGGATGCTAACCGGTCAGTGTTTGCTAGGATGCACACAGAGCTATCCCACAGCCACCACGGGAGAGGAGAGCTGGATGGAGCATCACGCCGAGATGTACCTGCTTTCCAACTGCACCCTCATTTTCTTTCCCCTGTGGGCTTCTGAACCCACCTTCTGGGGACAGTCTCCACACCACAGAGGCCCAAGAGGGGAAGTGCCCAGTGTTTCCTCACACACCCTAACTGGAACATTCACAGGGCTCCAGTGTCCGCTCTTCCCCCACCAGCCCCTCCCCCCTAAAACAACAACAAAGTTCTCAGGAAACAACACATTCCTCCACTTGCAATTTGGCACTCGGCCACCAGGAGGTGGCGAGTGGCACAGGCTTCCCTGGTGATGACAGGCCAGGCCTGTTTGCTTGTTCATCAGGTCAGAGAAGGATGGGATGCACCCTCTCCCGTAAGACACCACCCCCGACTCACAGGTGGTAGTGCTGGCTGTTTCCCTGGGGTGCAGCCTGCGTCACCTCTTATCTCCCCAGAGATAAAAGACAAGGGAAGCAAGAAGAGAGGGGGTAGACTTCGGCACCAAGGAGGAAAAACTGGGAGCAGGACACATAGCCTTTGGACCTGGGGTCCCCATGCTGAGAACCTCCGAGACCCAGAGGAAGATGGATAACGAGACGCATGGAGATCCCCAGGGGACACCAGGCCCAGGTCAGGAGAGACCAGTCCCTGGAGAGGGACGGGTGTTAGGTAAAGTTCAGGGGCGACAGAAAGGAGGGGGGCCCTGGACGAGATGGAGGGACCCCCTTGGCTGTGACCCGGGCTCCAGCACGGGGATCCGTGTGAGGAAGTGCAGGACCAGGCCTGACTCTGCCTTACGTCAGGCCACTGTGTGTCCTCTCACACCCAGCCACCAGCAGCAGCAGCAGTAACAAAACACCAACACCTCCTGCCTCGTTACGCACAGGCAGAAGCCACATCCACCACACGTGGCAGCACGGAGGACGAACACCCGCTTCGGTCAGTCATGGCTGAGTCAAGGGGACACTCTTTCTGAGGGGAGGGGGCCGCCCTTTGAGTCACGACATCTGATGTGAACTTCGAGCCACTAGATCTGGGGGAAAACTCCCTTGAAAACATATTGTTGGGAAAGTGTATTTGGTTTTTTTTGTGTGCTTCTGAAACGTGCCCTTGAGGTGCTGTGCGTGACGGCGGTGGTAGACATGGGCACACACAGATGTGAGGTCTTTACAGGGCAGAGACCACTGTCATATCCAGGCCTGTGGCACCTCAGACTCCCCCCCTCCATAGTCTCGAACTCCCATTATGCAAACGAGGTGCATTTAGCCCATCAAGGGGATTGGCCATCTCGCTGACTATGCAAATACCAACCAGGTGCGTGGCACCCTAGTCAGGGTCAGGCCGTGTGAAAAAGGAATATGAATCCTAAGGAGAGGATTGGCCCGTGCTGTCATCCTTCGGGGCTTCCAGGGAGCCGTCCAAGAGGCAGAAGGGGAACCCCACTCCCACTGAGGAGGAGTTGCAGAACGCATCCCTTTGACGAGGAGTCCCTGCGCCGAGACCCTCCTAGACCCTGGGTATGGAGAACTGCAGCACGGACAGTGCTTGCATGGCAGAGAGGAGGGGCAGCCGGGGCAGCAGAGAACCCGGAGACCGGCAGCAGATGGCCCAGAGGACTTTCAGGCCCCGGGACAAGGGCTTATTGGCAGCGTGGGTGTCCCTGTGGGCACTTCTCCGTGGAGCTTAGGAACTTTGTGACATGTGGTTGAAAAAGGCCACGAGCAGAAGCCACGAAAGAGGGCCAGGAGGGGCCATCGTAATTGAAGAGTTAGGTGTCCCCCGTCATTTCTGAACCCAAACTGTAGCCCGTTGCCTCCCCAATAAGACCCACACTGTGACCCCTGTCCGTGCGTTCTGGGGAGGGGGGCACATGGCAAACGGGCTGGACGAGGGAGGCACGTCTGAACCCCACCTCCTGGGGACCCGCCTTGGGCTGCAGCGGATTGAGACTCTCAGGGTGTCTGGTGCCACTGTCATCCCTCATATTTCACAACGTAGAGTAGAAGAACCCCAGTGTGGCCCCCAGTTAGAGCTTAGGGCATTTCTGTGGGGTTGGGGGTGAGAAGGGGATATTTTCCACCTTTTGCACAGTTTTGTACTTTTCAAAACCTTTCTCATCCTCCACCTAAGTTGTTATTTAAAAAATATCCAGGGGACTGAGCCCCGGTGGCATAGTGGTTGTGCACGGGACTGCGGCCCACTGGGATGGAGGTTCAATTCCAGCAGTGGCTCCACAGGAGCAAAGGCTGAGCCTCCTACTCCCACCACCAGAGGGCAGTGATGCCCCCCCCACCCCAAATATCCAGGCTGTGTATTGTGTGACTCTGGGTTCCTAGGGAACAAGGCCCATGACTCCTGTATGTGCATATCTACAGAAAGACCGGTCAACTGGAGGATTCTATGAGCGAAGGGGTGGAGTCTAGCCTGTCAATCAGGGCACAGCCTGATGATGCCTTCTTATGGGCGTGGTCTTCTCATGAGGGTTCTGGGAACTTTCTCTCTCTCTGCCTTGGCCTTCCTGTTGACAAGCCACATGGAGACTTGCTGAGCCTTGTGTAAGCATCTCTCTCTCTCTCCCTCTCTCTGTTTGACCTTCCTGCTCAGGACCCACACTGGAGGAGCCACGTGGAGACCCACGCCAGCGCTGAGATGGTTCCACTGCCACCGAATCCACAAGACTTTTCACCCACTGGCCTGCAATCTTCCTGCACTCGACATCATTGCATGTGCTGCGTGAGTCTGAAGAGGGGTTTATGACCTAGTAGCAGACTTGGGGCGGATTTCAGACTTATGGACTTGATCTGGACCGGGCTGGGCTGTTTCTTAATATACAGTTACTCTTCCATAGAAAGCTCTTTCTTAGACACACACAAGTCTTCCTGGATTTGTTTCTCTGGTCTACCTGGACGGACACAGGCTCGCACAGTCACAGAAGTGGGGAGTCCAATTCAGTTAAGAGTCTGAAGGTGGATGCAAGCCAGAGGCTTACTGTCTGTGTAGCCGTGGAAAGTGATGGGCAGGAATCAGGAAGGTTACCCAGATGGGCCACGGGCTGGTGGATGCAGAAGTCTAAGAGTCCAAGGTCGGCCGGATGCACCTGAGGTCGGCAGTCTGCTGATGACTCTTGGGCCGGATAGACCAGATGCGGGTTCTAGATCCAGTGGAAGGTGGAGGGGCAGAAGCGCTCAGCTCTGCTCTGGGTTGACAAACAAAAGCCTCCTCCACCCCAGGGGTGTCATCAGACTGCAACATGACTGATGGGTTGGACGCCCTCCCCCAGACTATAGTTGAAATAAACTCTAAACATCCCACAGATGCACACAGTTCACAGACAAGACTTCTTAGGAAAGGCCCCCCCCCCCATACCCTGCTGCCAAACTCTGGGTCTCAAACCCTCCCAAAGCCCCCAGGGGGATTCCTCTCATGTGTATCACTGTGTCTATAAACACAGTGTAGAGTGTGTGAGTGTGTCTGTGCATGTCTGTGAGTGTGTGTTCTCTGTGTGTGTCTGTGAGTGTGGGTCTGTTTGTTGGTGTGTGTTTGTGTCTGTGAGTGTGTGTTCTGTGTGTGTCTGTGAGTGTCTGAGTGTGTGTTCTGTGTGTGTCTGAGTGTGTTCTGTGTGTGTCTGTGTGTGAGTGTGTCGGTGAGTGTGCTTGTTGGTGTGTGTTTGTGTCTGTGAGTGTGTGTTCTGTGTGTGTTCTCTCTCTGTGTGTCTGTGTGTGAGTGTGCTTGTTGGCCTGTGTGTGTTGTGTCTGTGAGTGTGTCCGAGTGTGTGTCTGTGAGTGCGTTTGTGTCTGTGTGTTGGAATGTGTCTGTGTGTTCTGTGTGCGTGTGTCTGTGTGAGTAAGTGAGTGTGTGTGTGTCTGGTGTTCATCAGCCTTCCCGGCCTCGACCACCAGATGCCAGCAGCCCACCACACTGTCCAGCCCCTGTGGTGAGACCCAGGCCTGCCTCCAGACATCACCCTCTCAAGCCCTTGTGCTTGAAAACCACGGGCCCAGCTCTGTCCCTGCCTCCCCCACCCCCAGCCGGTCTGCACACTCACATTTCCCTCCCTCCCCTTCACGTGGGGTTCTGTCCTGTCTCCAACGAGATTAGCGTTTGGTACTTACATTATGGCTGTGTCACAGCTACTCGTCACCGCAGCCCGACAGGGCATTGTGATTACCTTTCCCGCTGCGCAAAGTGATATTGCTCTGTTTATTGGTTTCATTTCCCATGCACTTAACAGGAATTCAAACCCAAACACGCCCCCAATTATGTAAATCCCTTTTTCAGAACCTTCAACTACAGTAGGCATTGGGTGACATTTGTCTCCTGGGTTAGGGGCCTGCAGAGCCGCCTGCCCAGCTGGCACCGTCTGGACCCAGGGGTGTCTCCACAGGCCGTGCTCAGGACCCCTTTGGAGTTCCTCTTGCCCTGGCTCTCCTGATTCCCGGCTCCCATGCTTATTGAGCCGTCTGGCTTATGAGCTTATTTGTGGGGGAGTTCTGGAGCGGTCAGCGCTTATGTCAACTGGACCTGTGTGAAAGGATAAGGGTAAGAGAGAGACTGTAAGAGAGTCCCCTGTAAGAGAGAGACTGAGAACCGCTCTTTCCCTCCGGCCTGGGCTTTTCCTCCCACTGGGACTCTGTGTCCGCCCCAGGGTTGACCTCAGTTGGGTCACTGCCCAGGGAGTTGTTGGCACCCTGCCATGTCCCCTCTCTGCACCGCAGACCTGTATTGTGCTGCCGCTGACCTTCCTGGTCACCACCGACCTGCAGCCACCTGCGTCTGAGGAGGGGCGGACGGGGCTGGGAGCCTTCTTGGTGTGACATGACTTCTGGCAGAACGTTTTTTATCTGCACATGAGTGTCACTGCTTTTTGTTTTTGTTATTTCCCTGGGCCACCGGGCCTAACATAAGCTCTCTCTCCAGTATCGGCAAGGAAAGGTGTTTTGAAGGTCATTTTAATTTTGAGACCTTGCCGAATTGAAAGAGGCTACATCCTGGCACTCGCCTGGTAGTTTGGTTCCATGTAGGGGCCCAGGTGGTCAGTGAGGCCTTGGAGGGAAATCCTCCTGCAGGTAATGGCCAAGTCTGGTCAACGTTAAAAAAAAAAAAGTCAAGACCCAAAAAAGATTCGGAAGAGTGAAGCAAGGCAGACGAGGGCTGGGCGGTCACTGAACGCACGGGCTGGACAGGCGTGTGTGAGTCGCTCATTGCTCCACGTTTTGGGCTGTAGCCTGGGGAGTGGAGCCTGAGTCTCGAGCACGGGAGGAAATAATAATCCTGGTCACAAGCATTTATTTATTACATTATCTCTGCCCACCCCCATTTGTTACGTCTGCCTACAGCTGCTCAAAATGAAGGGAGGGCTGGGGAGGGGGTGGATAATCCCAGAGAAGAGAGAAAGGGGGTCCCCGCGTGGGCCTGTAAACTCTGCCCACGGCGCTAACTGCATTGTCGACAGGGCGGGCCCAGGACAGCTTGTCCGTGGGTTAAATGAAGCCTTTGAGCCGAGACCTGAGCCGGTGTGCCCTAGACAGAGTGACCGGCGTGAGCTGGACAAAGCGAGGTGTTGGCCTAAGAGGAAAGTGGCCAGACACCCCGCCTTTTAGCAATTTATTGTCATGCGGCGTTTTAAAACTAAATAAGTGTGTTACAATACTATGTTTGCCTTCTATGAACATTTTTGTTGCTCCCTATAGACCCAATTTTTAATCCAGAACCCCCCACCCCATCCCTAGTCAATGGTGTCCCGCTTAAAATCTGGCCGCTTCAGGAGAGCCCTGGTGGGGTAGTGGGTCATGAGCGCAAAGCCAGCAGTTCAAAACCACCCGCTGCTTCCTGGGAGAGAGGGGAGGCAGTGCCCCTGACAGGGACCCCACAGGGCGAGTTCTGCTCTGTGCTAGAGGGCTATTGTGGGTCAGAACTGGGCCAAGGACAGCGAACCCGGCTGAGTGACATGCCAGTCAGGGCTTTAGACGGGCGCATTCCGGTTCAGGCGCCGACTGAGAAGACATGCCACAGATGGGCTGAGTCAGAACTGGTGGTTGAGCAAGATCCTCAGCTGCGTCTTAAGCATAGGAAACACCTGGGGGGTCTCTAGGGACCAACCTCTCCCACCCCGTGCCCCCCACCCACTGGGCCTCTTGTTAAAATGCAGATTCTGTTTCAGACCCTCTGTGGTGCAATTGCTGGCAGTTGCACCCAGAGGGGACCGATTTGAAGCCCTGTTTTCCCCTGACAGACGAACACCAACAGTCATCGCAGAAATCTCACAGTATTTGCGGCTGCTACAGCCTCACACTCACAACCATCAGCATGCAAGTGCCAGTGACTGGGTGGGCCCAGGGGCAACCCAGAGGTCAGCAGGACAATGCTCACAGAGGTCAAGGAGGGGAAACGCACGGTGAAGAAAGTACAGGCAGTCTCAGCAGAAACAGAACCACCCAGTGGAAATGTTAGAATGCGCAAAGGCACGGCCTGACGTGACAAACAGAACTCGGGCTCCAGCGAGCTGACTGGAAGAATGGAGACAGCCGCGTCGGTGTGTTTGTAGATGGTCAAGAGAACGGAGTCCTTTGGCAGGGGAGAGAGACAGAGAAATAGGCCAAAGAAAGTGAGCAGAGACTTAAGAGTCTGTGACAAAATCTCATGAGGGACTGAGAAGTTGAAGAGAGAACCTAAGACACACACACACACACACACACACACACACACACAGCGAGAGAGAGCGAGAGAATAGTGGCTGAAAGATTCAGGTAAAAGGCTATATTCAGGGCTGAGCCCCGGTGGCGTAGTGGTTGTGCGCGGGACTGCGGCCCACTGGGACGGAGGTTCAATTCCGGCTCCCAGGAGCAAAGGCTGGGCCTCCTACTCCCACCACCTGAGGGCAGTGATGCCTAAAAAAAAAAAAAAGGCTATATTCAAAAACTCCCAGGACCTCAGCACAGACAGATGAGCAGCCCAGCACCTGACAGGAGGTGTCACCAGGCTTAAAAAAGTCAACAGAGACGTGAGAATGGAATTTTAAAGTAACACACAAGTCAAAGAGTCCCCAAGACAGCGGGGCACTATGGGAGAGCAGACGGAAACACACAGGAGGGAGAGGCAGACACAAACAGCCTGGTAGACTTAGGTGCATGTGGTGGTCATGGACTTGATGTCAATTTCATGATTGGCAGTCTAGGGGTGGAGTCTAGTCTGTCAATCTGGAGATAGCCAATGAGGCCTCTGTGTGGGCATGGCTTTCTCCCGAGAATTCCGGGAAGTCTGGCGGTATTTCCCAATTGGAGAGAGAGACTTGAGGGAGTCTCACTGACAAGATGAGATGACAGCTTGCTGATCGATCCTGATTCCTGGAGAATGGAGGAGCTGGAGGAGAGGCCACATGGAGACTTCTGCCAGTGCTGAGATGCTTGGGAGGCTACGGGGAGACCCCTGTCAGCGTTGGGATACTTCTATGGCCAATGGATACGGCTGATGGACCCTGAGCCCTGGAAATGAGAAGCCATGGGGAGACCCCGGCCAGCGCCGGGATGCTTCTACTGCCTCTACTGCTGCTGGACACACAAGACTCTGCACCCACTGGCCTGTGATTGTCCTGATGTCACTGCATGTGCTTCATAAGTCGGAAGGAGACTTTATAGACTGGTATCGGACATGGGCTAATATCGGACTTGTGACCTTGGACTGGACTGGGTTGGGATGCTTTCTCAATGTTCCATTCCTCTTGTATATAAACCTTTGCCTTCTATCCATATGCGTGTTTATTAATTTGTTTCTCTAGTGTACCCGGACTAACACAGTGCAAGAACAACAGTTACATGGAAGGTTGATGAACGGAGAACTAACGACAAAGGGGGAGAGTCTCTGAGAATGGGCTAAATGCCCAGACCTAAACTCTCTGGGTATGTGCTTCAGTACAAAGGATAGAGACCGGAAGGAAGCAGCTGGAAAGACCAGTATCAGGTAAAACAGACTTCAACCATGTGGAAAAAGCAGTCTGGTAATTCTTTTTAAAAATGCAGGGCCTGGAAGCCCTTTAGCGCCTCACCTGTCCTGGTCACAGAGTCAGGGTGAGAGGAAGACCAAGGGCCTGCTAATGGACCTGGCTCTTTTTGGAGGGTGATAAAAATCTTCTCAAATTACACTGTGTTGATGGTGGCACCTCTCCGTCGATATGCTGAAGGCCACCGCAGGATGTGGAAGTGCGAGTGCTAAGACGTGTGAAATAAACAGCCTGAGAACTCAAGGCAAACTCACTCCCCTGGAGTGGATACTGACGCGTTGTGATCCTCCGAGTCAGAGGCCTGCCCCGTGGGTTTGCGAGATGGTAACTGTGGAGGGAGAGGCGGGGGGTTTAGAACTGCCGACCGTGTGGGGAGTGACCCCAGGCAGAACCACACCACCACCAGGGGCCCTGCTACTTTAAGATAATTACTATTAAACAAACAAACAAGCAAACCCCAAATGTCAGGAAAAAGAATCTTGCCAGAGATGAAAAAAAAATGACATTTCACAAGGATACGAGGGGCAGTTTTCAGGGAGGAGGTTAACCATGCGTGTGCTGGCCTGCGCACGAGGTGGGGAAGGGTTAGTCTCGGGCAATGGCACAAACAGAGACGCAAAACTCGACAGACTTGACAGGGGAACCAGGCGACCCCCAAGTCACAGGAGGAACATTTAATTTTCCCTCGGCTGTGGCTCGTGAGGTCAGCGGCTCAACACCACCCATTTCTGTAAAGAGCCCGCGTCTCAGAAACCCACAGGGGCATTTCCACTTTGTCCCTCGGGGGCGCTGCAAGTCGGAATTCACTCGGAGGCAGGGAGTGTGGTCCAATGTGGGTTTTTCTCTAACTGACCATGGACCCGCGTCCTGGTGTTCCCCGTCACATCTGTGTGAAAGCCGCCCTCTGAATATGGGAGCCCGACCGAGAATCGATGCCTGGAAAAGAACATGGAAGGTCCCATGGACGGAAGAAGAAGCACCTCTGTCCAGAGACAAGGACAGTCAGCTGCACCTGAGACGTGAGGATGGCCAGACTTTGTCTCACACACCCTGAACGTGCCCAGTCCCTGGGAAGTGGCAGTGCGTTCGGTCAATGGTAAGGTTGGTGGAAGTGAGGGAGACCCCAAGGAGATGGACTGACAGTGGCTGCAGCATTTGGCCCCAACATCAAAACTATGAATCGGTGCCGGACTGGGCAGGGGGTCACTCTGCTGTCCGCAGGACTGCTGTGAGCGGGAGCTGTCTCCGGGCACCGGACAGCCACAGCTCCCAGATGGACAGGACATGGAGATCAGACTTTTTTCCAAAGTTGAATTAGCAGGGACTATCTCTGAGTGGAACCTAAGAGGTTGATTTATGTCATTTTGTGAGGGATTTTGGCACAGTGGAGGCGGCGGGGGGGGGGCGGGAGAGAGAGCAAGAAAGAACGAGAGAAGAGAAGTTCCTAACAATTACATGAATGCCAGTGACGTTTATGGGACACTACACAACGACTATAGAAAACACATTCTTTCCAGATATATATGGAACCCTCTTCAACAGAGACACTGGACGTGCCATCGCATTTTAAGTTGGAGATGATTCTCCTGCCGAACTTGGAAGGTTCATTCACTTTAGCTTCCAGGAGTCTGCCCCCATTCATATTGAAATCCTTGGAATGAAACCTGCTGCCCTTCTGCTAAGATCCTTGGACATCCCCTTCCTCCCCAGGTTTCTGAGAGTCACGGATGTGCCCTGGCCCCTTTCCTGGGCACCCAGGGGGCCCTCTGCACCGGGAAAGCTGGGTTCTTCAGGAAAAATGATTTCTTGACTACTGCCTGCCTTCCTTCCAGCTTCTTTTTCAGGCATTCTTGTTAGGCAGACGTTTCAGAGCCCGGTCTGGTCCTCTTATTTTTTTTTTCTTTATTATTATTATTATTTACATCTTTGTTTTCTGACAGAAACACCTAGTCAGCTCTCCCTTTTAACCCTTCTTTTAACATGCTTGCTACACTAGTTTTAATGCCCAGAGCGCTTCCTTTTCATGCCTCTTTAAGAATACCATGTCGTTCCTATTTCAAGGGTGCGATATCGTTGATCTCCTTGAATACATCAGTACCGTGCCTCATGTCCTCCTCCCTGCCGGATATGTTCCTTCTGGTGTATACACAGGGTGCTTGCTGCGTCAGAGTTTTGATGGTGCAGTGGGTTAAGCGCTCGGCTGGGAAACCACCGGTGTGACCTTCATCTTTAATGAATTCCGTTCTCAATCGTGGGCCCAGCAGACGCTACTGCTGAGTGGAACCCGAAGGGCGGACTTGTGTGTCGATCACGTCCTGGGTTGGTAACTACAAGGTCAGAGTTGGGGACTCTGCTGTGGGTGAAGGAGGGGGCCTCTCACGCCGGCCCCAGGGATGGTCGCAAACTTCCCTCCTGTGCTGTGGGGTCCCGGCGACGCAGCACGGGCTCCAGGGCAGGGAATGTCTCGGGTGTGGGCTCTTCAAGGGAGTGCCTGAATCCTTTCCATGAACTTGCCTTTTTTTTGGGGGGGGGCGGGGGCATCACTGCTCTCCGGCGGTGGGAGTAGGAGGCCCAGCCCCACTGCTGGAATTGAACCTCCGTCCCAGTGGGCCGCAGTCCCGCGCACAGCCACGACGCCACCGGGGCTCAGCCCATGAGCTTGCTTTCTGATGTGAAAGGATGCTTGAGGCTCGTAGGGGGTTTGCGAGATGTCGTGGTGGCGCAGGGGCTAAAGCACCGGACAGTTCAGAAAGGCGGGCACATGGTACTCTGTCTTCAGAGTTTGCTATTGAGATAAAATCCACTCCAGGGCAGAAGGTGCACGTGCGCGAGTGTGTGTGTGTGTGTGTGTGTGTGTGTGTGTGTGTGTGCTTATACTGATAAAGCCAACGGAAATTTATGGTGACGGAGTTTCCATTTTCATTTTTTCCCTTTTTTTTGCATTAGTATTTCTTTCCCGTTGCTCAGCATCTGGATTCCAAAGAACATTCACACCATGCTTTATTTGCCTTGTCAACGATCAGGGGGGAGGGGGCTTTGGAAAGTTTGTGAGGGAAAAAGAATCCCCGCATCTTCCACACGTGTTCTGCAGCTCCCCGTGCATGGATCTACGGATCCGTCTGTCATGTCTACTCTCTGCCCACCCTGAGCTCTGTATCTTGACCAACACCAGGATGACCACGCAGGGGGCAGGGGTCCACGGGCTGCCACTCCGTGGGGTTTCTGTTTGCCGAGGCGCTAAGTAACGCATTTGTCAGTCACTGGTTCTGCCCTGTGTCTGCTTCCCTTCTCGCAACTGTCGTTCTACAGTTCTGTGACAGACTTACCTGGGCCCCAAACAAAATCTCCCCCACAGTTTACAGGTAGAAACGTCTCTCTCATCTGGGACCCTCCCTCCTGTTCCTCTCCTGCTCTCTGGGATACCATGAAAAAAAAAAAAAGAGAAATCTCTGTCCAGCTCTGAGTGGACCTGGGTTCAATCTGACAGCTCACCTTCCCCTCCCTGAAGGAAGGAGAAAGGAACACATACATGCGTGTGCCCGGCCATGTGTGGGTGTCCAAAGCACACAGACCACACACACTTGTCTCTCCGTCCCTTCTCAGGGAAGCGACCACACCTGGGTCCAGGCAGGTATGAGCTGCTTCTCTCCTGCCCTCTGCCGCTGGACCCTGGACCCAGATGATGCTTGAGTGGGTTTGCCCGGGGAGCCCATGCCTGCTTTGCCCATCACCACGCCGTAGCTGAGAGGTGTGCCACGTGGGCAGGTCCTGCCCCCACTCTCCTCAACCTGTTCCACCCCCCATCCTGCCATCCCAGGATGCCCGCCCTCCTTCTGCTCTGGGGCCTCTCGCTGTCTCCACCCCATCCACTCTTCACACCTGCTGAGGACCAGAGGGGCCCTGGTGGTGTTATGAGTCACACAAGGGGTCACTAGAGCCAGTTGTTTGAAAGCAGCATGTGCTCTGTGGGAGGAAGAGGAGGCTGTCTGCTCCCACGAAGATTCCTGGAGTCTGAAACCGGACGGTGCAGTTCTACTCTGTCCTATAGGCTCGTCAAGAGTGCAGCTGACTCAGTGTCAGTGGGGTTTTCCCGGAGCCAGGGACAGGGAGGTCACGGTTTCATTGACCGTGTGTCCTTTTGCATCAAGGTGACCGGAGGCAGGCACGTGCCCTAACGTCCCTCTTACATCGCCTCCAATCGAGGTTATTCGAACCCATTCTTCTCTGCCCGAGAGAAAGCTCTCTGAGAACAGGCCCATCTGACATCTTCCACAGGGACTCCAGCCCCCAACCCCAGCCCCCGCCTCAGCCCCGAGTCTTTGGAATCTCCACTGCCAGGGTCTCTCTCAGCTCCTGCACATGGAGCTGACCATAAGCACTTGTAAGACAGCCCTGGAGGAAAACAAATCGTGGATGTGCTTGCTCCGCGGATAGCCCCAGAGTCGGAGGTCCGGATCTACCCAAGAGGCCGGAATCTATTTTTGGAAAAACTAGAGATTGAAGACCTGATGGGGACCCCCAACAACCCCAACCCCAAGTCTGCCTGGAAGAGCTGACGCCAGGGACACAGAAACCTGCCCATTAGCGATCGCCAGGGTCCTGGTCACAGCGGCCAGAAGGTGGGCCCAGCCGAAATGCCCAGCCACACGTCAACAGTCCACCCACATGATGTGGTCCATCCACAGACTGCAGCGCTCCTGGGCCAGAGAGAGGGACACCCTGGAGTCCCCGTTCGTGCCCTGGCGTGGCCCTTGCTGAGGGTGCCTGCCCACGGATGGAAGACAAGCACGCTTACAGAGCATGTAGTTACCGGGTGGGGGAGTGGGGATGGGGGGTGTCGTTGTCAGCCACCAGTTTGTTCCTGGTGATGCAAGTTTCTGGAAAGGACCTTGAGGACGACCCACAACCGGGAGTGTCCCCAGCACCGCGGATTGGTCTGTGTGAGACCTGCTCTTCACGACCTCAGAGCTGGGCCCTCGGAGGGTCTGCGCTGGCGCACGCGGGATCCCCAGGAGTCAGAGCGGCGGGCTGCCAGGATGTCCCCACTGACTCCCCGTGGCCGTGGACGACACGTTAATTTGCTCAGCCCGGAGGGGGTGAGGAGGGAGGTCCTGTCGTCCTCACCTTGACGGAGGCCTCTCACTGCTTGAGCCAACCCAGGAGGCGGCCAAGCTCAGGCTACAGACGCCGGGCCACTCGGTACCACCGCCCGTCCTCCTGCAGCATCACGGTTGCCCTGGCAACAAGCGCCACCCTCGGATCCGCCTCTAAGACGCTGAGAGCAATGCGCAGAGGAGCCCAGCAGAGGGCGCGGCATACCAGCCTGCCTGCAGTAGACTCACCTGGCCAGGCTCCTCATGATGCTGAATGGACGGGGAGGAGCTAGGGGGGCGGGGATGTCACCTGCGAGCACGCACATTGGAGGCGTGCACGCAGAAGACAGCCCCTCCTACCTCCATGGGCATTGCCACCGCCCCGAGTCTGGCTACAAACAGCTCGACATGCATGGAACAGGTGTGTGTGTGTGTGTGTGTGTGTGTGTGTACCTGCAGGAACAGCTGTGGTCAGCAAGCTTGGGTTCAAGCTCCAGCTCCTCCCTTTTCCTGGGCGAGTGACCTTGAACCCGCGTCTTGTGCCCCCAGATAGGCACTCTCTACCGGTAAACTGGGGGAACAGCCAGGCTGTCTGCTGCCGTCCAGGTGGGCAGCCTCACTGGTAGCTAAAGTTGAAAAGGAAAACGGAGGCTGGTGAAGGCAGCGGGCGGAGGGTGGAGCCAGTGGGGATGCCAGCTTGCCTGGCTGAGCCCCCGTGTGGCCCTGCCTCGGACAGGACCCGCCCTGCTGAGCAAGGGACCTGCATGGACTGACAGGGGCTCGAGCAGCCCTGTTCATAGCAGCAAGGTGGCAGTGGGTGGGAGCTAGAAACCCCCAAGGAGGTGAGGAGCACACCGGACGGGAGTCTTGACATCGGCGAGGGCTCATGGCGTGGATGGATGGGGAAGGCGTGGGGCTGAGCGAAGTGACGTCCATCACAGAAGGACCAGTCTCGTGGGAGACTGCTGTCAGAAGAGGAAAAGCCAAGGTCTTCCTGCTCATGGAAACAGGGGGCGATCTTAACATAGGTGAAGGGGAAGACCCTATCATAGATCAGGGAAACGGTGGGGGGTGGGGGGTAGGGCAGGGAAAAAAAAGAGATGGCCTGTAATATTCTCCTCACTCCCCACCTCAATTCTCTGTTAAAAGTTCACAGCAGAGACGGGCCGGCTGGGACACCCCCAGGAACTGTCCTGTGAGTCAAGACCATGGGTTGGGTCCCGGAAAGGCTGAGCTTGGAAATCAGAGTTCTGTTGGTTTTACGAACGAGGTCCTTGGTAGAAATGAAAGGTGGTCCTTCGCCCCAAACCTAGCCTCCCACTCAGGGCAAACCCGTGTCCACCAGGCTGCTGAGTGTTCGGTGGCCAGGCCTTTCCTCCGAGGCACTCCACCAGGGTGGACTCAGCCCGTGACCTAGGGGGTTGTTTACGGGCTGTGACCCGTGAACTGTTTACTCTTCCCAGGGACTTGGGCAGTTTTGAGCCCCTTTCCCAGCAGGCTGGGCTCGACCCTCCCCCCTGCCCAGTGTCATCTCAGAGAGGGGAGCCTAGACACCGAGATGGGCACTCTGGGGTCAGCCTGTGACCACAGGGGCAGATGTCCCCGACATGCCCAGGACCATTGGCAGCTGAAAAGTCCCAGGAGGATGGTTCCCTGAATTTGGACGTGGAACTTCCTGAGCCTCCAGACAGCCCTCCCACCCCAGGGGCCACCAAATGCTGAGGGCAGGGGGAACCTGACGGAGGCAGAGTGGGGGCCTTGCTCTTTTCTGGGGAGCCCCTGTGAAGTCCTTTGCTGGTGGGGGGGTGGGGCAGGCTAGCCGGATGGCAGCACTGCGTGGAGCACAGGTTGCATGTGCTTCCTGGCCAGCTCCCAGGGGACGGGCATCAGCCACTCTTGCAACAGTGGCCATGCCAGGGTCAGAGTGGACCGGAGCACGCAATATGGCACTCGTGGGACTCCCCACCAGGGCCCTGTCATCCTCCTTGGAACAGCCATCGTGTTTGTGGAAAGCAGCGGAGGGTGGGGGGAGAGTGCCACAGGGAGGGCCTCTTGGAGAGGTGGGGCCTTAAATAACAGCGTCCTTCTGTTGGTTTTACGAACCATGTGCCCAGGAGGTGGTTTCCAAGGGGTGTGCCCTCCCCTCCCCTGCTCTCCTCCTGCTCTGCTCAGGGGCCAGGGTGGTACCCGCGACCTCGCGACTCGGGAGAGGGTCTGGGCACATCTACAGGCAGAGTCGCATTGAGACCAGCGACCACAGGCTCGCTGCCCCGGGCTTATCTGTGATGTTAGACTTGTGGGATCCCAGACATGCTCTCAAGAGTGTGACGAGAGAGTATACAGACAGCCTAGGGACAGGCAGGCAGGACCCCCCACCCAGTGACTGCAGGCCCCTTAGCCAGAGTCTGGAAGGGACGTGGTGATTCAGCAGCTGGAGGACAAACAGGAGACACGGGAGACAGATGGCGACTTAGCCTCTCCAGCCATCCACGTGAACCAGACAGGACTCGTGCTAACGATGCAATATGACTCGCAGTGCCCCTAGCAAGCAGAGTAGAACTGCCCCTGTGGGTGCCCAGCACCTCCCCCCTCCAAGAATCCAGCCAGTCCTTGGTGGGAAGGAAAGTAGCCCACTCAAGCCTACCCTGAAAAACATCCCTT
Source organism: Nesogale talazaci (assembly GCA_004026705.1). Lineage (NCBI taxonomy): Eukaryota > Metazoa > Chordata > Mammalia > Afrosoricida > Tenrecidae > Nesogale > Nesogale talazaci. The sequence continues at coordinate 24,604 of PVJH01020161.1, read as the reverse complement.
CTCCACTGACCTCCTTCTGCCTGCAGGGTGTGTCAGGTCAAGGAGCTCTCCAAAGCTTCTGCCAACACCCCCCCCCCCCCCCCGCAGTCGAGCCCCAGCGCCAGGCTCCTCCCACCAGCTCAGAGTCTCCCCAGCCTTGCTCCACCTTGATGGACAGGGGGTCCTACTGATGAGGGGTGGGGGCAATTCAGTCCCCCGGGGTGGGTTTCCTGAAGACGGGTGGAGTGCCTGTGGTGGTCACAGGTCCTAGCCATTCCAGCCCAAGGTTCCTGGCCCTAGGCTTGAGTCTGGGACTTTGAGCCAGCTTCCTGTGCCTGCATCAGAGTCCCTGGGGCCTAGTGGCGGCGGGGGGTGGGGGTGGGGATGGTGTCCATCTGAGGTAGACAGGCAACTTCACAGCAGGGGGAGGGGCACTGGGAACAAGCTGGTCTGAAACTGTTGAAAACACCTGCACACACAGGTGTGCCTGGAGGGTGTTTTGGGAGTCCTCTTCTCATCAGCCCAGAGCGGGGACCCCCCGATGGGCCCAACAGCTGCCAAAGCAAGCGGGTCCCCCCGCCCCCCGCCAGCCCAGCAGCCCTGCCCCAACCTGGCTGGACAGCACGGCCTTGCGCCACCCCACCCCCCATCCCCAAGGCTGTGTCTCCACAGGGCAGACCCACAACTTCCTCCTACCGAGGGCAACAACTGAGCGCTTTAACCACCTGCCCGGCCCCAGTGTCCAGTTCAGATCCCAACTGGAAGTCCAGTCCCAGAGTCCGAGTCCAGTCTCTGGTCCCCCAGGGGCAGTCCAGAGCCCAACCTCAGTGCCCTGTCTCAGAATCCGTCCCCCAGAGACCAGCCCCAGAGCCTGGCCCTGCCCCAGCAATCCTAACCCCAGGCAGGCCCTCCCTCTGCTGGCTTCCTCTGCAGCTGCAGGAGGCCCCTATGCCCTCCCCATGGACATGCCTGTGGCTTCTCTTTGTCCACGTTTAGCTTTTTTAAAACAGTGAGCCTGTTATCAGAGGAACAACAGAGCAGGGTCTGGCCCCTGGGGGTCCCCTGGCTGCACTTTCCAGACGGAGGGCATCCCCCAGCCCTTCTTCCCCAGGGAGCCCCTGGTGGTCTCAAAAGCTGAATCTCCCAGCAAGCAGTTGGGTGTGCTGCCCACCCGTCCCACTGGGGGACTCTCTGAAAGTCACAGGGTGACCACGACGGAGAGGCACAACCTCAGTCACTCACACTGGGCAAGGGCAGGTGGCGAATAGACCATGGGTGCTCGTATGTAATTTCTGGGTGAAGAAAAATGTCAACAGTCCACAAGGGCTGGAGGGTAGCCCGCCTGGATCTCGAGACCCTCTCAAGAACAGATGTGCAGTACGGGACACGCCCGACAGGAGGCCCGATGAGCTGTGGGGGACATCGCAACCATCACTCAGGAAGAAAAAGAAAGGTCATTTAAAAGGACAGGAAGGAAAGAAAAAATCTATGTGGATGTCAGGAGGGACCCTGAGACTTGTCGCTCGGGCAGATGGGGAAAATGACGAGGCATTAGCCTAGTGGAACCTTTCAAAGGCAGCCGGAGAAGACAAAAACCGAGACTCTGTCAGGAAGAGGCGCCCAGTTCCAGAGCCAGGGAACCAGCAAGGAAGGACACGCCCAGCAAGCACATCTGAAGCTGAAAGAACGAAATCAAATCAAATAAAATTCAAGTCTTGGGTGGCACTATTGAAAGATGCCCCAGGCAAAAAATACTGAAAGGTGCAAGAAGCATCAAAAGAACCTGGAAAGAATGCCGCCGCAGTATCACAGAGAGCGAGTCACAACGTCCACCCTCTCCAAGGGGCTGCGTCTGGACGAGAAGCCCCGGTGCTGCAGGGAGAAGTTCAAGCTGATCTGAACGCATGAGCCGAGAGCAAGGCTCCGGGAATTGTTGGATGAACAGCAACTGAAGCACTCACTCCTCTGGGCCGGGGAATTTGGAAGATAGCTATCTGGTGAACTGACTGGACCCAACTCACCCCCACCCAGTCAGTTCTGACGCTCGGCGACACCACAGGGTAGAACTGACCTGGTCAGTTTCCAAGGCTGTCCCTTGGAAGGGAGCAGAGAGCCCCGTCTTTCTCCTGAGTTGCGGCTGGGGGCTTTGAACTACTACCCTCAAGGTGGGTAGCCCAACACGTAACCACGACTCTACTTGGGCGCGACGGAACTGGGAGGGATTCGTATCTTTACCCATCCTCCAGAAAGCTTACCCAACGGTATGCTTAAAGCCAGAGAGCAGTAGCATTCCTGTCATCTGCAAGTAGAAAAAGGTTGTGGGGAGCTGCCGCAGGCTCGGGCCAGATTCAGTAGAGGACGTGGAGCAGAGGGCCTCATTGCGGATGTCCGGGGGATCTTGACGGTGAGCAGAGAATACGAGAAAGGTGTTTCCTTGTGTCTCATGGATTGTGCAATAGCCTTCGGCTGCGGATGACCTTGAGAAGACCGGGAATGTCGGAACACTTCAGCGGGCTCACCAGGAACCTGCCCAGGGATCAGAGGCCGTCATGCAACCAGAGCATGGGAGAGCTGGCAGGCTTAGAATGGGGAAAGGTGTGCACCAGGGCACCGATGCTCTCACCACACTTTCCCAGCCTGCATGCTGAGCGAGCCCTCAGAGAACCTGGATTCCAGGAAGAAGCTGGCGGCCGTGTCAGGATGGGAGGCAGGCTTACTCAGGACCCGTCGTCTGGCGCCACAGCCCAGAGATCAGAAGGTGTACTCCGATCCTGCTCACTGGGGCCGTGTGCAGCTCAAGGGCTCTTCCTCGTGCTGGAAAGCAGTGGGGGTGAGTGGGTGGGGGAGGCCTACTTTGAGAACGAATGTGCACCTGGCCGGGTCAGGCATTTTCTGTTCTTTTCTCTCATTCGTTTTATTGGGGGCTCTGACAGCTCTTATCACAATCCACAATGTCAACTGTATGGAGCACATTTGGACATAGGTGGCCATCGTCCTTCTCAAGACATTTCTTTTTCAGTGTTATCCTGTAAAGTAGTTGACTATATTGAGATGGATGTAGCCATTATTTTATAGGGTACATCCTCGTACATCCAGAACATGACTCGTTTACATCAGAAGCTCTAAAAACAAAAAAAATCTACCCTGTCACCATGAAGAAAGCTAAACACGGGCTTGCCCAACTTTTCTCATCCAGTAGATCTGCTTTCCACCTACTGATAGCTGGTGGACATAGAGCGATCTCAGTTTTCTGATGGATTGAGGGGGGAACATAGTTGAGCAGTCTGATCTGAACTGTTTCTTTTTTCAGCAAAAAGCCTTCACTGATTTGCTTGGATCATCAGTGATGCAGCTTAGAAACAAGGACAGCCGAGCAGAGACTTGGAAGCTCATTTAAACAGTAAGAATAGCTATCAAAGGTCCCGAGGCAAAGGAGACAGTGAAATGTTACTACTCATACATCCAGACCTTGAGTTGAGGCAAGAGGGTGTCCACCTTGTTGTAAGGAAATTATCCGACCCAGTAACCCCCCTCGTCCAACACCCTCTACTGAGGCAGGCTGGGGAGACTCATCCACGTATCAGATGATTCCCAGCAGGGGACAGTCATGGACAGGGTTGGGCAAGCACCCAGGCCTGCCTAGGCAGACACTCCAGCCATCAAACAGACTGGCCCCGTGTGCGGGTGGAGAAGGCCAACCAGGGCCCTGTTCAAATTGGTGGGCTCGGCTGGCAGCGCCCCCTGAGCCCCCGCGGCCCCGCCCATTCGGGAGGCGGGACTTCTGCGCCTACAGCCGCTCCAGGTGCCGCCAGCTAACAGGTGGAGCGGCTCCCTGAGGCTCTTGGGCGGCGGCAGCAACCAGTGGAGTCCACCCGCAGACCCCGCACACCTCCCGGGCCCTCGGAGCCCCGCGGTACCCACCCGCTTATCGGGAACGCACCGGACGCCGGCTCCATCACGCGCCTAGTTCACCGCCTGCGTCTCCCGACATTTATTTCTACTTGAGCCCTTGGTGTCAGCTCCTCTTTTTTTCCCTCCCTCTCCCACCCTCGTGACCCCTTCATAAATGATACATTATCATTTTCATATCCTACACCATCCGCTGTCTCCCTTCACCCAGGTTTCTGTTGTTCGTCCGCCTGGGAGGGTGTGTGTTATAGGTTGATCATTGCGATGGGTTTCTCCTTTCTCCCTCCACCTGCCCCCCCCCTCATGGTATCGGCTACTCCCATGACTGTTCCTTAGGGGTTTATCTGTCCTGGATTCCGTGGGCCGAGAGCTCTTCTCTGTGCCCGTGTACGTGCTCTAGGCTAGCCGGGTCTGTAAGGTAGACGGGTCATGATAACAGCGGGGTGCTCCGGACAAGATGGGTGGGATGAACGACAGGGCTGCACCATCATGGAGACTGAGGGGTGAGGACACGGGCTGCTCTCAGTGACACCCCAGAGTCAGGCCATCTGCTGGGGGGTGAGGGGTGGGTGGGCTCCAAGACTCATGGGGAATTTCTATTATATTTCAATCCCTTCCCCTCACGAACTTTTGAAGCCCCCCTCGTATTTCTGTGCTCCTTCTCCGAGTGCTTGTTTATTTCTGGGAGGTAGGTTTGTATAGACCAGGAGCTGGACGGGGGCAAGGCCCTGCCTCTGACTGTGGGGGGACTCTGGGCATCTCCTGTCTGCACACGGCGCCTCAGAGGTGCATTTTCACAAGCGCCCCTGGCAGTCCTGATGGGTCCCCAGGAAGGATCTGGGTTCATCCTGGAGTTAGCCCCCCTCCCCGCAAGCTGCGGGAGCAGGCCGCAGCTTCTACACCCACAACATGCTCAGGACCACAAAGACATCAGCTTCAAGACCCACACTGGGAAGAGAGAGTTTGGTGGACAATCATGTTCTGATCCGCGAACCCTGATCGAGTCAGAAGAAACCTTCTGCTCCACGGAAGTAAACATGGCCCATCTACCCCGCCCCTCACCCCCACCCCTCCTCCAAGCCCTTGAGGAGGGGGCTTCCCTGGAGCCCTCTCTCTTGCTCACTCCCAGATGCCAGGCTTCTGCAGGACTGGCTTTGAAAACCATGTTCCTGCCCACCCACAGACACCTTTTACCCTGGCCACAGTGCGGATGTTCTGGGGGCAACAATGTTTCCAGTTTCGAGGAGACAGTGTATCCTGGCTTCCCTTCAAACTGTCAGGAGACACGTGCCAATGAGGTGCAGGCAGGAGTCTGCCAGAATGTCTGGGAAGCGCCTGGATTTTCTATGACTGGCTCCTCTTCCTCCTCCTCTTCCTCTTCCTCTGGATGAGCACCGTCCTGCCTGGACTCCATGCGCAAAGGCTGGGTCTGCCAGAATGTCTGGGAAGCGCCTGGGTTTTCTATGACTGGCTTCTCTTCCTCCTCCTCTTCCTCTTCCTCTGGATGAGCACCGTCCTGCCTGGACTCCATGTGCAAAGGCTGGGTCTTCAGCAGTCAACTTGTGACAGTGAGGTCATTCACATTGCATCCTCGGACTGCTGGACCGAATGATACTTGGACCTGTCGGTCTTTAGGTTTCTGAATAAAATACCCTCCCCTTTCGCCCCCTCCCACCAACCCCAACATTTTCAGGGTGGAGGAGCGAGTCTGCGCTGGGCTGACAGCCAACAGGTGGGCAGTATGAACCGGTCCAAGGGTGAGAGCAGGGAAACAAAGCCTGGCTCTCGGCTTCCGTAAAGACCTGGGCGATCACTTTGTAAGGCGGCCGTTGACAGGGGTTTCCTCACAGACCCCAGGTGGTTCTGGCTCAGTGTGACTCTGGTGGTGCACTGGCTAAGGCATTCGGCTGGGCGCCGAGAGGCCGGCAGCGGCAGCAACGGAGTCCGTGTGCTGCTGTACATGTTGACAGCCTGGGTCGGAAGCTCTGCGGGCCACTCTCAGCGTTATCCTTTGTGGTCACTAAGGGTCAGGAAAACTGGAGACTGGTCCTCGGCCAGTGAACTTGGAAAGGCCATGTCCATCTAGGGGAGGGGGGGTGTCTCCTGCCTCAGTGCCCTTTAGTCCTTCTCTCTGGGTTTCATCACCCCCCAAAGCACAGATAAGGAGCTGGGGGTGAGCAGGGATCCTGGACAGGTCACAGCCCTTCCAAAAGGCCAGCAATGGTGGCACAAAAGCTGGGATACCTCCCTCTCCTGCATGCCACGCTGAGATAAACTCTGATTTTTAAAATCTACTTTTTTAAAAAAAACAAAAACAAAAAGCCACTAACCTCAACCTCAACCAAACGCACTGCCATCAAATCGGTTTAGACCCACAAGGACCTGGCAGGACAGGGTGGGCCTCCCAGGCCGAGACTCTGGATTGGAGTACAAAGCCTCGCCTTTCCCCCACGGAGCGGCTGATGGTTTCAAACTGCCGACCCTGTGGCTGGGGCGCGGCCGAGCACCCCCAGGACTCCACTGCTTCTGTGGGTTTCACTTAGAGCGAGGTTGCCAGTGGGCGAACCTGATACAATGTTGCCCTGGGGTCACTCTCCTCTGCCAACCAAGGTCAGCACCAGGTAACTGGGAGAAGACTGCTCACAGGATGGGCAGGGGGTGGGGGTGGGGCGCACATGGACACGACAGAGTGCAGGGATGCCAGGGGCATGTGATGATGACTATACAGACAGCGAGGGGGACACTAGGGGAAGAGGGGGTGCCTGGAGAATTTCAGAATGGTGGAGTGGGGTGGGCCCTGCCTTGAGGAAACAGCCTGAAATTTGGGGACCTGGCAGTGGGTTTCTTGGGTCCCTGAGCTGAGCAGGTTCTGCCCGCTGCCCACTGGATTGCCGCAGCTGTCCTGGTCTTGTGGCCTCCTGTCTGCCCATGACAAAGTCCAAGCAAGACTGGCCCCCAGATGATCCTGAGCCCCGAGACCTGGCTCCCGGCCTCCATCAGGGTGAGCTCTCCAGCCCCCAGAGCGTCTGACCCTGCTCAGGCAGATTCCAGCTGGAATGGACGCTATCTGAGTCCCCCTCACTGCCCCACCCAAGTTCTGTGGGGTGAGCCCATGCGTAGGCCTTGACGCATGTCCTTGCCTCCTGCTGTGGGAGTGAGCCCGGGACCCAGGGGGTCGATGGACAAGCCTGAGAGCACAAGGTGACTGTCCTTACACTCACACGTGTCCCCTGTACTTTCCTCTACACCAGTAGTTCTCAACCTGTGGGTCGTGACCCCTTTGGAGGTCAAATGACCCTTTCACAGGGGCTGCTCAGAGTCATATCAGGAGCAAAATGATAGTGATGAAGTAGCAATGAAAATCATTTTGAGAGGGATGATGGCAACAAGTGTGCCAATGTGGCCTGTATCCACTTGATGGATGTATGGATTGTGATGGGAGCTGTATGAGCCCCATAAGATGACTCATTTAAAGAAGAAAAGGAGGGGGAAAGAGGAGTCTATTCCAAGGGCTCAAGTGGGAAATACTTGGAAATGAATATGGCAACATGTGTACAAACATGCTTGCTACAAATGATGTACTGAACGTTTTAAGAGCTGTAAGAGTCCCCGATAAAATCATTGAAAAGAAAATCATCTTATGGTTGGGGGGGGCGGGTCACCACAACAGGAGGAACTGCATGAAGGGTCACGGCAAGAGGAAGGTTGAGAACCGCCGCTCTGCACTCTCCATGAGTATCCCAGTGTCCACCATGGCCCTGTTCACAGCTGCCCAAGGAAGGGGCAAGCCTGGTGTCCACTGCACCAGTGAGAGTCAGACGCCTGCCGTGGGACCAGGCCGGCTGATGGGGCCTCAGTGTCCCTTGGGTGGACTCATGGGGTGGAGCTAAACAGCCCTGGGCGCTTTCTGGGTTACCTGCAGGGGCAGGGGGGCAGTGGGGGACAGGCTGTCCGGTCTCTTCCCTGTAGGTTTACTGGGGCAGGGGGGTGGGGTGGGGGGGCTGGACTACCCAGCTCTGAGAAGCTGGCACTTAGCCACCATGCTGCCCACTCACGCCCCGGCCCCACAAGAAAGCGCGAAACTCTGAGACCAGAGCCCGCCTGGGCACGCCTGGTATCGTCCAGTCAAACACCAAAGGGGAAGCTTTCAGCCCAGGCAGGGCACAGAGGTAGGCAATGGACTGGAGAGCTCCAGGCGGGGGCTGGGGGGCAGGCAGCCATGGGGAGGCGGCGGTTACTCTCCTTTCTGTCTGGGCTGACGTCAGGGCTGGACACAGCAGTGGTGTGGGAGGGGTCTGAGTGAGTCACGGACCTGTGCGCTTCAAAATACTGAAAAGAGCATTTGGAGGCCCCCCCCCCCCCCACCATGCCCTGGTGGCCTGGAGGCTACATGTTGGCCTGCAAACCACAGGAACAGTGGCTCGAAGCCAGCAGCCACTCTGTGGGCGAGAGAAGGGCTTTCTATCCAGTGCAGAGTGACCGCCTCAGAAACCCCCAGGGGCAGCGCCAGTCTCTCCTGGATGGTTGCTGTGAGATGGAATTGATGCCAGGTGGTGAGTCTGGCTTTGGGGTTATAATGACACTGTTGTGGGCAAAGGGGTCTTGATGTTGCCGGAGTCGCCCTAGTGGTGCTTCAAGCTGAACACTGGTCTGCAAACCATAAGGCCGGTAGTTTGGAAACCCCCCTCCCCTCCCCCCCACTCTGGCCATCTTCGAAGAACTTGAAGCGGTCTGCTTCCACAGGGATTTATAACCTTGGGAACCTACAGGGGCGGCTCTGGGAGTCAGCTGAATGTGTGGCCGTGGGTGTGGACTTTTGGTTTTGAGAGTGCAGAGGGAGGTGCTGGTGTTACTGGGGAAGGGGCCGGTTCAAAAAGCAGAGCCAGCCCCAGCACCCCATGGACATTCACAAGAAGAGTCCTCTGCATTCACGCTCTGGGGGCCCCAGGGGCTGGGGTGTGCGGGTTGGTCTGGGGAAGAGGACCCTCCATCCTCGTTCCTCTGTCTCCTGCCTCTGGGAGGTGACCCCTCTCTGTGACGGGGACATCAGCAGTCTCAGGTTAGGGGCACAGCCCTGCGGGGAAAGCGGCATCCTCTCTGAGAGGGGGTGAGCACCCGGCCTGCTCATCCAGGTCACCCCAGTTCTCACCGGGGCTAAGCCTGCCACCCACCTACCCTCACCCCTGTCCCCAGCCTTCAGACAGAGCATGGAGCAGGGTGCCCTGCTTAGTGCCAGGACACAGCTCATAGGATGGACTTCAGAGGAGGAGAGAACAGAGTGCCACCCTCCTGCACCTGGGAGGCCTTGGGTATTGGTGAAGTGCCCCTGCTGGTGGGAGGAGGGCAGTGGCACCTACTTGACTCCAGCCACCCCTGTCCCTGTCAGGGATACTGCACCGGGATCCACCTGGTGCCCACACCCAGAATCCAGTGCCCAGGGCTGCCAGCCCAAAGGTGGGCAGTTCAGACCTGCCAGCTGCTGCATGGGAGCCATCTGGTCTTGCAAAGTGCAGACAGAGCCCAGTGCCGTGATGCCGACTCAGAGTGACCCCTCGGGGCAGGGCTGCCCTGTGGGTTTCTGAAGCTGGGACTCTTTAGGGGAGTGGAGAGCCTCATCTTTCTCCTGGAGAGGGGCTGGAGGGTTCAAATTGGCCACCTCACGCTTAGCAGCTGAGCGCATGACCACTGTGGTCCAGGAAAAGTGACTCCTGGGTGTCCCCAATAAAGAGGACTGAGGAAGACTTTGAAGCTGGCTGGCGTTGAAGAAGAATAATGACAGCATCGCGGAGGGCCAAAAGGACAAGCAGGAAGAAGTATGGCCAGAGGACTCCTTAAAGGCAAAGACGGTGGGACTTCATCTCGTGGACACTGGACGTGTTGTTGGGAGAGACCAGCCCCCGAGAAGGACATCCTGCTTGGCTAAGCAGAAGGGCAGCGAAAGAGAGGCAGGTCCCTGATGGGATGGATGGACACTGTGGCTGCAGCTGTGGGCTGGGGCAGAGGAACCGTGGTGAGGGCAGCGCAGGCCCGGGCGGTGTGTCCTGTTGTTTGTAAAGTGGCCGCCTTGGTCAGCTCCCTGTCAGTGGCTTGCATCGCACAGCAACTACGCAGCAGGACCTACTGCTGGACGGCAGACCCAAAGGAGGCTTCAGTTGGCCCTGCGCTCTGAAGGACCGAGACCTGGTGATCTGCTTTCGTCAATGTGGCTGCTGCTCCCTGGTGCCCACTCCAGGTCACCATGACCCCCTGGGAAGGGGGCAGAAGTGCTCTCCAAGCCCCTGAACATGTGTGCCTAAGCAGATGGCTCATTGCTCTCCCCAGAGTGTCTGGTGGGGTCCCCTGGTTCATCTTCCAGGTAGCAGCCCATCTGCAATCGTGTCCAGCCAGGGGAGCCCAGCGGGGCAGCTGAGCTCAGCCCTGGGGGTCGCCGTGAGTCCGAATGGGTTTGGTTTGGTTTGGGTCAGCAGAAGTTGAACCTGAGCGATCAGGTCACCGCACCCGTCAGGAAAAATTGTTCCTGTTTGTCGCCGAAAAGAATCAAAGGACCCAAACTATGGGTCACGGCGGCCCTCTGGTGGCAGAGCAGAGCGTCACCACACGGGTGACCTTTCAAAAGCAGGTCTGAGCTGCTTCTGCGTGCCCTGGGTCAACAGCCTTGGGGGGTGGGGGGGTGGGGGTGGCATCGATCCAGGCTGTAACTGTCCGGACCACCCAGGGTATAACTGTCCGGACCAAGAAGTGGCCTTGCTGTTGGCAGTGGAAGGATGGCTCCGGGACAGAGTGAAGGGTTGTGGGGAGGGAGTCTACAGGAGTAAGGCCAGGTTCTCTCCAAATGCTCAGAGCCTCAGCCAGGCTGGATCTGGCAACATCACCGGCTGCCTGTCTCCCTGCTGTGGGCACTGGGAGCCGTGCCAGAGGCTGCTCAGTGACACTGGGCTGTGGGGATTGATGGCCCCCTCCAAAACCCCAAAGGCTCACTTGGCAAAGAGTAATTGAATTGATCCACTTGACCACAACTTCAAAATTAATCCCAGCAGTGGCAGCAACTGGAGACCTCGTGGCTGGGACAAGACACAAAGCTTCCTCTCAGCTCTTCTCTCAGGAAGGCCATTTGTCCCCCTCCGTGCGCCAGGGCACTCTGGACAGGCACACATGAAGCTCGAGCAAGGTCTGCCCTGGATGGGTGGATGGACTGGCTGGCCGAGCGGGGCAGCCCAGTCCTGTCAGATGCTAGGATGTGTTTCCATGGCAAGGGGCCGAGTCTGTCCCAGGGGTCTCTAGCCGTCCTCCTAAAATGTCCTGATTCTTATCCCTGGCCCTTTCCTGAACCCGTTTCTGAGAACCTGGTCACAGGGGGCACGGTGGTGGGTGATGGCCAGATGGTCAACCAGGGCCAGGACCCCTCTGCCAAAGAGCCTTTGGCGGTGCAGCGGGGTACATGGGGAGCGCAAACTCCCACGTCAGGTCTCGAGTCCATCAGCTACCCTGAGGGAGAAAGATGAGGCTCTTCATGGGGGGGAGGTTTACAGCCTCAGACCCCACAGGGGGCGTCTGCCTGGGCTCCGGGCTCAGGCTGAGACAGGCTGCATTCAGGGCAGTGAGTCTTTTCTTGTGAGGGGTTAAATTGCCACTCTCTGAACTACATTTTTTAAAGTCCACTGGATGTCCCTGTGAAGTTCTGAGGTCGGCCCCCCAGTGACAAATCCAGACAATGAAAACGGGTTACCCCCTCAGAGCAAATCCTGGGCTGCCTCCCCCAGTCCCATTGGGACAGGCTGTTTCTGTGACGTTAACTGGACCCGATTCACCAGTGGTTGTAAAGAAGAGGCAGAGTCCACTTTTGATTGCAAACATCTAACCAGAAGGGGCAACAATGTTGCCACCTTGGCTTCCTGTAAGCCACTTGTTACAATGGAGGGACCAGGTGATACATTGTTACCATTTACCTCTGGGGAGCTCTTTGTCCTGTACCCATAGCTTAGACAAATGTGTCTGCCTGGATCCTGTAGCATAGATTCACTGCCCTGAAAGGATCCAGGCTCCTGCCCAGTCCTGATTCTGGTTGATCTACACAGTGGCTGACACTGCAAGGTGCTTTCTTTCCCCTGCCCTCTCTCTCTCTCTCTCTCTCTCTCTCTCTCTCTCTCTCTCTCTCTCTCCTCTCTGTGCCTCATGACTGACCCTTTTAATTACTGAACACGACTCTGCCATGTGGATCGTCTGCGGTTTGCGTATTGAGTCACCGATGGGGGACATCGAGGTGGTTTCTGATATTTGACACAAAGCCTTGTGAGCAGGCTGGTCACATTTTCACGAAGCTGTGGTCTTCACCAGCTTGCTGGGAAGGCCACAGTGACCACACGGACCCACACATGGCGCTCACGTTTCAAGTGCTCACAGCGCACCACGCCTCCACCCATTCCCTTCCTCCCTTCTTCCTTCATTCTCCCACGCATCGCCTACTACATCCACTCACTCATTCCTCCCTTCCTTCACTCCTCCATCCATCCATTCACTCCTTCCTCCATTCATTCACTCACTCCTCCATTCATTCATTCACTCACTCCTCCATTCATTCATTCACTCACACCTCCACTCAGTCACTCACTTAACTCACTCTTCCACTCATTCACTCACTCATTCACTCACTCCTCCACCCATTCATTCACTCATTCTTCCACTCACTCAGACACTCACTTCTCCATTCACTCACTCACTCCTCCACTCATTCATTCACTCACTCCTCCATTCATTCATTCACTCACACCTCCACTCGGTCACTCACTTAACTCACTCTTCCACTCACTCCTCCACCCATTCATTCACTCACTCTTCCACTCACTCACTCACTAACTCCTCCACTCATTCACTCGCCCCCTCTCCTCCATCATTCACTCGCACCTTCCCTCCCTCACTGTGTGTTCTGGAATGCCTCCCTCATGCTGGCTCCCCTAGTCAGTCACAGACCCAAAAGCAAGCACACCTCTGACAGACCCCTAAGCAGGGAGGACGGATCTCGGCACACCTACCCTGATGCCCTGCTGTGAACCATCCTTGCACAGAGGGAGTGGCCAGAGGAGTTGGAAAGGGTGCCACAGGGAGGAGTCAGCAGGAGGCCGGGAAGGGGTCCTGAATCAAGAGCTGGCAGCCTGGTGGCCCCTATAGGCTCAGTGATCCCCCAGGTTCAGAGGGGTAGGACTTGGGAGGTGAGGGCTGGATGCTGGGAGGTCTGGAGGGGGGGGGGGCTACCCAGCAGGACAGAACCTTCGGACCCTGGTTCCCTACCATTCCCCCAAGCCCCCCTTGTTCAGACTTCTTGGCAAGCAGCCCGATGTGGGCTGGGGTCCCGGGAAACCTGGGGGCCAGCTTGTGAGTCCCAGGGGAGCCGGGCTTCCTTTGGCAGGAGCTCCTGGTGGCTCCCGGAGGGAGGCGGAGAGTGCGGCCAGCTACTGGCCATGCTGAGCCAGGTCTGAGTCACCTCTGCTGCCGCATGAACATTTGTCCCCTTCAAAGTGACAGTGTTTGGCAAACACATTAAATTTCAATTGAGGATAAAGGTCACCAGGAACCACAACCCCCCTCCAGGTTTGAAGCAGGGAAATGCCACCAGGAGCTGGGAAATGAGGCAGGTAGTGCTGGGGGCAGGGGGAGTCAAAGGGATGGATGGCCCCACCCACCACTCCCTGATGGCAGGGTCCTGGTTCCTCCCAACAACCTCGCGCCCCCCCCCCCCCCCCCCCCCCCCCCCCCCCCCCCCCCCCCCCGCCCCACTGAGGCCCAGTGTAGGCAGTTTCCTGCGCTGAGGGTTGATGGAGAGGTGTTTTCTGTGCCACACGGCTACCCTGGCACCCTGCTCAATGATGCCCAGGGGCTTGCTTATGGCCACGCCTGGCTAGGACAGGAGCTAGCAGGTGGGGCTCGTCTTTGGGGGTGCACAGGCGTCTGGGGTCACAGTGGTGGGTCCACTGCACCCCTCCCCACCCGAGTGCAGGGACCCACGCAGTGCTCAGTGAGACTGACAGCCTGACCTTGCTGAGTCTGGGTGTCCTGCTCTGTGATGGGGCAGTGGCCTGGCCACCCAGAGCCTGACACACAGCACAGCAGTGCCTGTCCCCCAACTACTGTCCTTGTACGTCTGTGGGCACCCTTCCTGGGGGATAAGCATGGGGGAGGCAGAGACATGGACATGGGATTCCCAGCTGGACACCTACCTTGGGACTTCCCCCACACGTGCACACAGCCACCCTTACACACATAAACACAGGCACACCCATGTACACACACATGTGCCCACACACGTGCATATCCTCCTCTCCGGGCTGTGTCTTTGGTTAAGCTCCTCTGAGCTACAATAAAGGCCAAACAGCAGAGAGCACAGGGACTTTTTGCCCCCCCCCCCCTGGAGAGTGGGGCCCATCCACTGGACCCCAGGGCCTCTGCTAGAGCCAGAGGGAGACGGGTGACCAGCACCGTCCTCCAGCGCCAACAGAGAGGGGACGCCTTTCTCCGTTGGTGTGAACTTGGACTTACACAGCCTCTGTCATGGAGAGAAAGTCCCCCTCTGTTTGGCAAAGCTACCCCCTTGTGATGTTTCTGCCAGAGTAGCCCTAGAACGCCATAGGAGTCCAGGGGCTTGTCAGGTCGTGAGCTGCGGGGTCAGCAGTTTGAAACGGCCAGCAGCTCCACTGGAGAACGGAGGAGGCTTTCCCATGAAGGGTTACCGCCTCAGAGACCCACAGGGGCCGTTCTGTGAGTCACAACCCACCCGATGGGGGTGAGCTTCCTTTTCTGGGAAGGGGAGCCAGTGATGCGGCAGAAAGAGGTTCTGCCTCTGGGAGGAGGGGCAGCCTGGAGACTCAGTTCAACTGAGTTCTGCAGAGCCACCTGGAGTTGGAGGGGACAGAGCGGCAGGTTTTTTCAGCTTGGCCCCGTGAACCATGAGAGCCCCCAGCGGGCTGTGGAGACAGGCACCCCTTCTCCTTGGGGGGCACTTTCTCCTCCCTCAGTCTGTTTCTGCACCGTGACCGCCAGTCTCGCCGTCAGCTCCATGGTTTCACACATCCTGTGTGTGGAAGGTGGGAAGGGCTCCCTGTGTCCGCACTCCCATGGCATGGCATCAGAAGGACACGTGGAAGCAGGAGCTACTGCTGCTGCTGCTGCGTGCTGGACCCTCCCTTGGTTTGGACTCCAGTGCCTCCGTGTGGGGGTGGGGGAGTGTCTTGTGGCAGTTGTTGTCCCACCCCTTCCTCCATGCCCCATGGCAGTACCATGCGACAGTGGTCCCCTCTCACAGCGCCACTGGGAGATCAGACACCCCGGTGGACCAGCCTGTCCCTCAGTCCCTGTGAGACCTCTTAGCAGGCTGCCCTCTCTCCGTGTGGGCGGCGATGCAGCTGGCCTCAAAGGCCCTCCGTAGATACCTGCACAGAGAGAAGGTGGCGCTTCTGTCAGACACCACGCCTTGCATGGACATCCCCGGGGCCGGACTCCTCCATGGGGCAGGGGAGGCACCTCCACGGGACTGTCATTGTTCTTGTCACTAGATGCCGGTGCAGGGGCTGTCGGCGCAGGCTGGGCAGTTTGAAACCACCAGCTGCCCCTTGGGAGAGAGACCAGGACTCCCACTCTCACTCAGTCACAGTCTCAGACAACCGCTGGCCCGAGGGTTACCGCACGCTAGGTTTCTGGTTTCTGGCTGAGACCGGCCTGTCCTGTCCTGCCATGACTGCAGACTGAGGGCTGTGACCCATGGGCTCTCTTGAACTGGGTCACCAGGCCTTTCTTCCTAGTCCCTGAAGCCCTGCTGAAACCCCGCAGCAGGCAACCACCCGGGACAGAGGAGAGGTGTCCTGGCCGGGCCTTGAACTGTCTGGGCCTCCGGCGTAGAGGGTGAGCCGTCCTGGCCGCCCCCTCTAGCAGGGAGAGGAGGGAGGGTACTGATGCTGCCTGCAGGTATTCCTAACACAGTCCTGTCCAGCTGTCCGGGCTGCCCAGCCCCAAGCACAAGGCAGGGACAAAGGACAACAGAACTCGTGGTGGGGGCAGGGGCAACCTGAGCATGTAAGCCAGCCACCCCACAGCCCTTCCCAGCTATCACTCAGGCTACCACGCCTGCTGGGGGGGTGCCCAGAGCCAGGGGGCGAGGAGGCCTGGTACCGTGGGCTTCCCTGGCCGATGCACCTCAAGGGGTGTCTTTATAGAGCACAGAGGGGTTGTCTCCCGCCCTCGTGCAAGGCATAAATCAATACATCCCTGAACACAATGAAAACCACCCACACCACAGAGGACGGGGGACCATCTGAGAACACAATAATTTCATCTAAGGAGTTTAGAGGGAGCCCACGGATTGGGGGAAAACTTCCAAAAGTTATAGAAAATGGCAACACCTTAATAAGAATGGTGCAAATAACCCAATCGCAGGGTGGGCAGAAGGCACGGACAGACATGATGTGATGGACATGACACGATACTCCTCTTAAAAACAAAACAAAAGACAACGGACACCAGGCCTGCCGGGGAGGGAGGCAGGAGGCGGGGAGGCTCAGGCGCTGTGGGTGGGATGGTGGAAGCGCCCAACTCCAATGGAAGTCAGCACAGCACGGCCTTCAACAAGCGCACATCCCCATGGCTCACGATCCTGCCGCCCCCCCGACTGCGCACACACGCTCCGGGCATCGAGAATGAGGCGCCAGCAGATGCGCCCCGACGCGGACGGCAGCAGCTCCTTCCTGTCTGCCCGGGATGATGGACACCGTCCAGCCCCGCTACAGCGGTAAACTAACGCCATCGCATCGGCACAGCAAGGACGGGAGGCTTCTGTCCACTGTCTTCAAGACAGGGACCCGCTCAGAGGACAGTCCTCTCACTCAGCCACGTGAGACAGCCTCACCAAGATGAATATTTCATGAAACCTTGCTTTCCAGAAAAGTAGAACATAAAAAACGGTTTTCACACCCAAGGTTAAGACTTGAAAGATGACCGGAGGCCAGGGGCGGGGCTGTGGGTGGGGCCGAGCCAGCTGGGAGAGGGAAGGGGCTGGAAACCACGGAGGGAGGAACAGAAGCGACCAGGCTAAGGGTCACCCTTCACTGGTGTGACGCTGTCACAAAGCCAGAGGGACCCCGCTCTCCGCACAGGGTCACAGCCTCCGCCACAGGCTCAGGGTCCAGGACCTGGATGGACCTCCCCTCTACCCCGCCAGGAATCTCCATCAAACAAAAGGATCAACGTGGGGGGAGCACATGCTCTTCCCAGACCCCCCTCACCTGCAGGTGGTGCGTCACCCTTCACCCTTCCCCGCAGGGCTCTGCACCATGGACACCACGTGAGAGCAGCGGTCTCGGGCCTCCTGGGGCCCCTCACTGTCTTCCTTTAAAGCGTGTTTCCCATTTGGGGAACGGAAGGCAGTCTCCAGGCCTGGGAGCAGGACTAGGGGGCAGATGGGCAGGGGTTTGTCTTTGTGGGGTAGCTGCGAGTGGCATCTGGAGGAGAAGGGCAGCCTGGGGGAGTGTCCCCACGCTCACCAGACCCCCGGATGGGAAGAGCTGGGCTGAGGCCACAGTCAGCCACTCCACCTGGGTTTGAGGTTCCTATCTGTCACTCTCGCCCAGGGTGTGACCTGTGGTGGGTGAGCGTGTGTCCAGGCACTGTGGGGTCACCAGTGGACTCAGAGGTCCTGTGATGCCCAGGGTCTTCAGCATCAGCATTGGGCTGGGCTGGGGCTGGGGGGCCCTTTCCTCCACTCCTGTGCCCTGTTTTCTCCCTCCTGCTCCAAGGGAGGGACCCCAACCCAAGCCAGCCATTAAGCCCACCTCAGTCTCCGGGGGAGCCTGTGTGCTGGAGAGCAGGACCACTCCATAAATGTCTCATGGCTGGACTCTCTAGAGATAGGTGGCCAGGCCTTTCCTAGGCAGCCCTGCCTGGTAGGTCTGAACTACCCGCTTGCAGGTACATAATCTCCCCCTTAAAAACACCATTTTATGTCAATTGTGTTCTTGTATGGAGGGAGGGGTGGAGTTCAAGCTATCAATCAAGTGGTGACGCCTCCCTGGGGGTCTGGCCTGCTGTATAAGAGTAAGAGATGCTGGCAACAGCCTCTCTGTCTCTCTGTCTCTTCCTTCACCTTCTTTCTCTCTGGGACTTTGCTGGGACTCTGTGCTGTCTGGGGATCGGAAGGTGCCCATGTGAGCCGTTCAGCCCTGGGGGTGCCATCATTATCCTGCCGTGTTCCCCCCGACCCTGGATCCCCCCGGTGACTGCGTCCACCAGCCTATGATCACTCTCTTCCTGCTTCCTCCTTCCGCCTCATTGACCTTGAGCTTCAAGAGTCTGAAGGGGACTCTGGCTCACTCGCATCAGACTGACGTGGGGGGGGCTCAAGTTGGACAGGACCAGCCCGCAGGTAGCCCTCTGTGGACTGCTGCACCCGTGTCCACTGGGGGTGGGGATGGGGGGCTCTGTAGCTGGGCAGCAGCACTCTGAGTGCAGGCACATCCTCACCATGCCCTTAGCGGCTCGCTGAGTCTCAGTGTCCCACGGACGAGGTCAGAAGGACCAGGGTCATGGTAAGCCTCAGCAGTTCTCCTGAGGGTCCCCCACTGCCCGCTGCCTCTGTTTCCCCCTGAGAGATGGGACTGCTGTGGTGGTGAGCTGGGGGCGGTCGAGCCCTCTAGGGCACTGGCCCTGAGACACCCACAGCACCAACGGTTCAGGACCCAGCCTGAATGACATGGAGGCAGCTGGGAGAGAGGCCTACGGACAAGTTCAAATCCACTCCATGGGAGCAGGGCTGCTTGTCGCACGCCCATGGGAATGCTGTGGTCCCTGACCCGCCCCCTGCCAGGGAGACCAATGTGCCACCCGTCTCCCCCACCCCCACCTCCATGCTCCTGTCTGTGCCACCTGCCCCCAGGACTGGCCCCGCCTCGCTCCCCTCAGTCTGGAGGCTGAGACACAGATGTGACAGGTGATGGGGCCACAGTCACCACGGTGGCGGCAGAGGAGCAGCAGGAGGAGGAAGAGCAGGAGGAGAAGGAGAAAGAGGAGGAGGTGGTTGAGGAGCAGGAGAAGGAGCAGGAGGAGGAGGGTGAGGAGGAGGAGCAGGAGGAGGAGGGAGAAGAGGAGGAGGGAGAGGAGGAGCAGGAGAAGGAGGAGCAGGAGGAGGAAGAAGAGTGATTGAAAGCTGGAATCGGGCAGAGGGTGGCTTTTGGAGAGCTACCAGCCAGGGGGACCAGTTGCCCTCGTCACTGAGGCTCTGCTGGAGGAGGGGGTGGGCCTGAGAGAGTCCATCCCCTTCCCCAGATGGTGGGTGGGCGTGGCTTGGCACAGCCCCCGGCCGCTCTGTGCGGGGGACAATCCCTGACTCAGCGTCACCTACATGGGGGGGGGGTGCTGCAGGCAGTGATGGAGGGGCCCCCAACATGTGCACAGGAGCCCGGGGGCAGGCCAGGTCCTCACCAAGGGCTGCTCAGCTGGAGGAAGATGAGACTGGCTGCACTGGTCAAGACTGACCACCTGGGCCACTGCAGGGGCAGTTCTGCCCTGCCCTGCAGGCCACTGTGAGGGTGGCGTCCACTCAGAGTGTGTAGCGTGCAGGTGCTCCACAGAGGAAGCAAGAGGGCACGCGGCTTCCCCTGAAGAGGGCAGCCGTTGGGTCACCCACCATGAGTCGAAATCTGGCCAATGGCAACTGGTTTGTTTGAGGCTGGGCTTCTGGGCTGCCTGGCCAGAGGAGGGGGTGTCTGAGCTGACTGCTCTTTTTAAAAAATTAACTGTTTCTATATGTGGGTTTTTATGTGTGTACATACATGGTATATGTGCATCTGTTTCCCCCCTTTTGCTTGTAAAACGCAATAGTTAGAAAGAAACATACAGACTTACATCCTTCCCCTGCCCGGTCCTCAGATCAAATGACAAACAGTATCCCGTGTGCCCTGCCCTGCTGTGGGCCTCCCTCCCACCTCCATAGTTTCTTGTTCCTTCCTCTCCCTGCCTCCAGCCTCCTCCTCGTCTCTGAAGCCTTATCCTGTGTCGTCAGAACCATTTTTCTGTTTCTTTCTTTCCCTTCATAATAACGGCGTCGTAAAGTATCCGTCATTGTGAGATTGACTAATGTGCCCAGAAGGTTCTCAGATGTGGCCCAGGTCCTGAGGGGATAGACAGACTCCCTGTGGGTCCTTCAGGACACTGGCTACCCTGTCACACAAGGCCGGCACCCCCATTGCTTATCTGCTTGGCCACCTGAGTTTAGACAGTGTCCATCTGTCTGCTGGAGACCTCTCCGTGTGCCCGTCTCTGTGCCTGCAGAGTTTGCTACTTGGGGAGATGGAGAGCTGGGGGTAGATGGATGCCAATCCACCAGGGCCTCTAAAGGAGATGGGGACCTCCCTCCAGGACTCACAGACAGACAGAGAGAGTCTCTCAGACCTCTAGCTTCCCTGACTCTGAGAAAACTCCTGGCTTTGCTGGAACCCCCTCGGGCAGGTGGGCAGCACCTGTTGGTCATGTCCACGGCACACAGTCCACCTGTGGCTGCTCCTCCCCCACAGGGCATGCACCAGGTAGAGAAGGCCCAGGGTAGATCTGGGACTGGCCCCCGGCCCCCACGAGTCTTACAGACCCTCTGCCGGCCAGCTGCAGGCCCTGCCGAGTCCCACCCATGCTGCCCTGCCCACCACACCTACAGAGCCACGGGATGCCGTGCCAGCAACGGACCCTCCAGGGACGAGACACGTCTGTCCCCTCAGAGCGCCATCCTCATCCTCCCCCAGGACTCTGCTGATGCCACAAGTTAGACACCCCCCTCCCCCCGCCCAGCCCGGGCCCCCAGGCTGTACTCCGGCAGCACAGAGCCGAGCCCAGAAGAAGTGAAGGCCCAGGGGGGCGGAGGACGCGCCCAGATCAGCAGCTCCTGGTCGTGGGCGGGAACTGGCGGCAGGGAGCCCAGGCTGGTCTTCGTGTCCCGGCAGGTAAACTGTGCCTACGCACGCCTGCTGCCAGGGCCGGCCCGCTGCTTGGTGGGCGAGACCGGCGGCCAGTCGCTCAGAGTCCTGCGGTGACGTCATCACCGTCCCTCCTTCCCCAGGGGGTCCTGGTGGCAATGACGGGGAGCTCACTTGGTGCCTCGAGGAGTCCCAGGAGAAAGGCCTGGCGATTGACTCCCAAAAGGCTATGGGAAAATCACGCTGGGCCCAGGCCAACGCAGACACGGCAACACGCCTGGTCCATAGGGGAAGGGAGTGCACCATCCGTGAGCTGGGCTAGTTTGGACGGATGTGGCCGGGGAAGGTCCTTTGTACTGACACCTTCAACAGGGTGTGAGGTCAGCTCTCCATCTCACCAGACTGGTTGAGGTGTCCGGGGTGGGGGGACTCTCAAACCCCCAGGGCCCCCAGGACCCTGGGTCACAGGATGAGTCCAAGCTCCAGGCGTGCAGAGGGGCCCTGCTCTCCTAGGGGGATCAGACAGAATCTAGGTCCCTGGGGGCTCCGGCTGCATTCTGGGCTCACTGGCCCCATTGAGGGCACCAGTGGACCTCTTCAGGACAGAAGAGGGAGGAGCCTTCTGTCAGGACCAGAGATAGCTAGTTCCCTGGTGACCGGCAGTTGGATGAAGCACAAAGCCACTCCCCTGTCTTGCAGGCAGGCTGGGACCAGTGGTCACTTGGCCTGGCCTCCCCAGCAGGGTCTCCCAGAAAGCCTGGGCCCCACCGGGACTGGTCAGTCTGTGTCTTCACGCCCCCACCCAACCCTTCCCTCTCCACTGACTCCGGGGGTACATCACTCCTGGCTTTTGCAGGAGGCTGAATGGTAATTCTCCCCCATGCCCACTTGGTGCCCACCCAGAACCTCAGAATGAGGCCTTGGAAGGTCTTGACTGATGCCTTCGTGCCCTGGGAGCAGAGGGGATGGAACACAGAGGCTGTGTGAAGACAGGGACAAAACTGGGGCGGGGGGCTTTCTCCCATCCTGGCACCCCCAGAACTGAAGATGCAAGTTGATATCTATCCCAGAGCCTTCCCAGAGCACTGGGACTTGCTGCCTGCAAGAGCTCGGACTTCTGAGCCTTGAGGGTCCTCCTGCTGTTCCCGTAAGGCCCCTTCTGAGGAGGGAGGTGCCTTGGAAGGCTGAGAGTGGCTGAGAGCCCCGGGTCAGTCTGTTTTATAAGGGGAACAGGCTGGGGGCTCCCTCCCCCAGGGGGATGTCTCCAGCGCCAGTGGGAAACCACCGGGCTGGGCCAGAAGCTTCCGGGGTCCCTGACATGCCACCAGGACACTGGCCAGCAACAAGGCCCAGGGTGACAGTCAGTGTCACATCCTGGTGTCTCATCACCCTGGGGGTGTGGCAGAGTGGAATCACAGGAGGATGAAGGGACCATCTTTCCAGGAAGGAGCCCCGCCCAGCGGCTGCCCTGTTTTCCCCAATCGCAGTCCTGTCCCCTAGTTAGCGACGGTTGCGGGAAACCCCTGCCCCTCCGGGTGCTAGGCTCTCTTGGGAAGCTCCTGGGGCTCATCTGAGCCGGCCACACCTACGATGGGCTGCCTGGTCCAGGCTGGACTTCCCTCGTTCCACCCAGCCCTGCACCATGGTGGTGTCCACCAGAGCAGAGGCTTGTTTTCCTGGGCAGTGCTGACCTCTGGCTCAGGGACAGTCCTTGGCCAGACACAGCCACCCCAGGGACAAGGTGCCAAGCATACCAGTCACTGCCGGGAGGAAGCGTGCTGACAACTGACCAGGGCCTGAGGGGACCAGGCTGCCTGAGCCCAGACGTGCAGTGCATGGGCTTGGGAGTAAGTGTGGGTGTGGGGTTCATTCTGGGGGTTCTGGGGTGCAGTGGGGTGGCGGCTGCACAACCCTGTGAGGTCATCAGTGACAAGCCACTGAAAGCCCAGCCCTACTCAAGTCCCCAGACTCTGTTCTGAGTCCTGGAGGTCCCATTCTTCCCGAGGCTTCTCAGACTGTCTTCACAGGACAGCAGCCTCATCTTGCTCTGAGGACCGGCTGTAGGGCTTGACAACGTGCCGCAAGGGCTCCTTTCCAGAAGCCTTGAGGACAAAAAGCCCCTGTCAACCAAGACAACATAAGAGCCCAGCTCAGTGCCACCGAGTGGGTGCCCACTCACAGAGAGCCTGCAGGACAGGGCGGATCTGTCGCCATGGGCGTCTGAGCCTGCAGCTCGTTCAGAGAGCAGAGAGCCTCGTCCCTCTCCCACAGAGCAGCCGGCGGTCTCGAACTGCTAACCTCATGGTGAACAGCTCAACATGTAACTCACTACACCAGCAAGAACTGTCCATTTTAATCATAAAAGGATATGTGATAGACAGTGCATCCTTCATGTCCCCCAATCCCCCATCCCCCAACAAAGAAACAAAACACTGTGACAGGCAGAGTGGTCACTGAGGACCTTCCATGGTCAGACACCTAGAGCTGAGAGAAAAGGGGAGCAGCATGAGTCTGAGGAGAGGGCCACCCACGGTGCTGCCCATGCTGGGAGGTTTGCCCTTGGGAGGATGGGGTGGCCGTGAAGATCATGGGGAGCAGTAGTTACCGATAAGGATCAAGGTGCTCAGTATGTGCCACTTGAAGGAAGATGGGGCGTGAGAGGGTCTGTGTCCAGGGATTCACATTTCAAAGCATGTTATGGAGTAGGTGTGGAGATCGCAAACCCGGACTGGGGAGCTAGTGGGCTGGTGGGGCTTCTCTACAGCACAAGATCATTTTACTCAGGAGATGAATCACCCCGAGAATCAGTAACCCCTCCCCAACAGATGTCAGTTTTTAAAATGGACTTTAAAATTTCAGGCAGTTTGCGGTTTACAGCGGCAGGGAGCTGAAAGTACAGCTTGTTCTCATTAATCCTCGGGCCCAGGCTTTGCCTGTTATTCACATGTTGCATTCCTGAGAACACTTGTTACAATGGATGGACTGGCAGCGAAACATTGTTACCACAGACAACTGGCAGCGATACATTGTTACAATGGGTGGGCTGGCAGCCATATAGCTTCACAATGGTTAGTTTCATAGCGATACATTGTTGCAACACATGGACTGGTAGCGATATGTCCTTATAAATGAAAAGCGTATACTTTCAAGTCAGCCTCTATGGAAGTAGCAGTCAAGAAACCATCAGATTTATTGCATTGGGCAAATTGGCTGCAATGAACAAATAAAAACTCACTGTCATCAAGTCAGTCCTGACTAAGAGCCACCACTAGGACTGGGTAGAAGGGCCCCTTTGGGTTTCTGAGTCTGTAACTCTTTACAGGAACAGAGAGCCTCATCTTTCTCCTGAATTTGCTATAAAAGATCTCATTTTAAAGTGTGACAAAGTAGAGATACCACTTAGAGAATTCAAAGCAGCCCATCCAAGCCACATGCATATGCATGCAGAGGCTAGACTGGGAGTTCGGGAGACCAGCGAGGACTGGGCGACTTTGAATTATGCTATGAGAGTGTTGAGTACCATGTTCAGGAAGGCCAGAGGGGGAGGGATGCCTTTGGATGCTGCTGCTGGCCAAGTGGTGAACCAGCCACGGGCTACCAGCAGGAGGAACAGATCTCAGGTCTGTAGATCCATGTCTTAGAGGCGAGGCTTAGTCTGAGGTACGTTGGATGCATTGTCAGGGGAGACAAGGCCCCAGAGAAGGACGTGGGGTTTGGTAAAGCGGAGGGGCAGCAAAAGAGAGGGAGGTCCTCGACGAGATGGACGGGCAGCCCCC
>PVJH01020160.1:0-41277 GCA_004026705.1 Nesogale talazaci | reverse complement strand
GATTTCTCATGACACAGTACACCAGATCTTGCTATCCTAACTGGCCTAGGGTAGCTGTGACTTCAAGAAGTTAAGTCATGGAGAGAGCCAGGAATGGAACGAAGAACCCACAAAGTAGCTTCAATTTGCCAGCATTCCAAACTGGCTCAGCTCATGAGATGGCCCACTGGCTCAGTGCTTAACCATTTGTACCAGCAGGACTCCTAAGGCTAGAATCCAGATCGCTTCAAAGCACAAAAGCTAACCAGCCCTGTGATAGTCTCTTCCCGCGTTCAGGCCGATGTTGCAGTTGTAGATGCTGTCCAGTTGGTTCCAACTCCTACCGACCTGTGGTAGTTACATAATCTGGTGTCAATTTGGGATTTGAGAGGATTAAGAGTGAAGGGGTGGAGTCTAGTCATTGAGGCTTCTGTGTGGGCCTGACCTTCTCCTGAAGATTCTGGGAACTTGGATTTTTCCTCCTTGGAGGCAGGAAACATGTCTCTCTCTATAGGCTCACTCCCTGAGAGCTGACAAGACACATGGTACTATGCCCTGGGAGCTGAGAAGTCACATGGACCTATCCTGATGCAACGAAACCTCTGGAACTGGAGAAGCCACGTAGCAAGCCCTGCCAGTGCTGAGATGTTTACAATACCATGGGATCCACAAGGCTTCCCACACACTGGCAGCCTCTGAACCTCCAGCGTTCAGCACCATTGCATGTATTTCATGAGTCTAAAGAGAATTTTATAGATTGGCTTTGGACATACAGGCTAACATTAGACTTACAGACTTGATATGGACTGGGGTGGAACATTTTCTCAATATTCAATTGTTCTTGTATATAAAACCTTTTCTTATATACATATGAGTGTCTATTCATTTGTTTCTCTAGTCTTCCTAGACTAGCACACAGCCCTGTGTTTCACAGAATGACACACTGTCCCTTCCTAAGCCATTCTCACAATTTTTATGCTCGAGTCAATCATTGTAGCTACTGCATCTGTTAGCCTTCTTAAGAGCCTCCCTATTTTTGCTCCCCCTTTACCTTCTCCAGGGACTGGTCTTTCCTAATGATCTGTCCAAAATGTGTAAGATCAAGTCTCACCATTCTCTCTTCTATGGAGCATCCTAGCTGGGCTCTTCCCAAGACAGGTTAATCATGTTGCTGGCAGACAATGGCCTATTCAATATTCTTTACCAACACCAGGTAAAGAATGACTAATTCTTTTGGGGGGGGGCAGTAGTCAATAAAATATCTTTATTAAAAGATCATTTTATTGGTGGCTCTTACAGCTCTTACAACAATCCCTGCATCAATTATTTATTTGTACATATGTTGTCGTCATTCTTTTCTAGACATCTACTTTCTATTGAGCCTTTGCTATTAGCTCCTCTTTTTTTCCTCTTCTTACTCACCCCCATACTTTGTGATCCCTTGATAAATTTTATTTTATTATTATTTTCATATCTTGCACAAACTTCTATCTCCCTTCCCCGTGGCTCTTGTTGTTCATCCCCCTGGAAGGGGTGGGGTGGTTTTGTGTTGATCATTGCAATCAGTTTCTCCTTCTTCCCCTCCGTTTCCTCTACCCATCTGGTGTGCTATTCCCATTCCTGTTTCTGGTGTTATGAGCTTTTATCTTTTTTCTTACCTGTGTGCATGCTCAGGTCTAGTCCAAAGTGAGAGGCAGAACTGGGGTCATGATAGTGGGGGGTGAGGAAGCTTTAAAGAACCAAAGGACTACTGTGAGTTTCATTGGTGCTTTACTGTGCTTAGCTTGCCTCCTCCCTTCCCTGTGACTCCTGTCTACTGTGCTTTGTGTCTCTGCTTCACGCCCCACTAATTCTCAATAATATGGTTGGTTTGTTTGTAATGAGTGTTCTGAAGTCTGTTACCCAATCCTGATGACACTCCTTGATTGCACAGGCTGGTGTGCTTCTTCCATGTGGTCTAGCCGCTTCTCCTCTAGATGTTTAACTAGATGTAAACTACTGGTTTAACTTGAAGCCGTTAAGATCCCAGACACTATACCTTTTAATAGTTTCATCAGCTTTCTTGAATACATTTGCTTATGTACCCATTTTGTCTTCAGTGATTGTGCCGGGAGGGTGAGCATCACAGAATGCAAGATTGCTAGAACAAAGTGTTCTTACATTGAGGGAGGGCTTGAGCAGAGGCACAAAGTCTACCCACCACTTCAGTGTATTGCCATATAAATATACGTACATAGGCCAATACTTCTGGTTTTATAAATTATTTACATTTTATAAATGTATTTACATATGTGCAGACATATGCTTATTCCTCTATTCATAGCTTTGCTTCCTATATCTTTCTTCTGTTTCCTTTTACCTTTCTCCTGCCCCACCATCACACCTGGCCCCACTTCTACCTCTTGGTACTTCCTCTCATCTATATTACTGTTGCTCTAACAACCCCAGGGTCTCTACCCTCCTGGCTGATTTTAATCCCCTAGTTGATCCCCTGTCTACGGTGTTGTTTGCTCACCACTTCCTTCTCCTGTCCCCTTTTTCCCCCAAAATCCCTCTGGGCCATCGGTCTGTTGCTTTCTCTGTGGGCTTGCTTCCCATGCCTGTCTTACATAAGTAGACTAACCCACAATGACATAGACCAAGAAAAAGAAAACAAAAGATAGAAAAAAGAAAAAGAAAAACAGACATTATTCCAGATCTGCATCCTGACCTTTATGACTATCTCCCCACTGTTCCTGGGGGAGGGAGGGTTCTGGGAGCTGCCCCTCCAGCCTCAAGTCTATTTTGGGGGATCTTTTGGGGCTTTGTGGCTTAGATTTGCTTCCTTTGCTGATGTGTTGTGTTCCCTTCTTGATTCACACACACACCCCCCCCCCATGGTGCGGGGGATATAGGAAGTGGGGATGGAGTCAGGTCAGACTAACTCCTTGCATGTGTCCCCAGTATTGTCCTCTCAGTATTGTCCTCTGTCACAGTATGCTACAGTATGGGGCAACATGTCTTGAACTACTGTCAGCCCTGCAGTCCTCTTTATGCCTTAGTAGGTCAATGCAGAGGCATCATTCTCCAGGATCTAGACCCTCCTTTTCTCTCTTTCCTTCTTTTATTTCCATGTGGTCATGGTATGCCAGCCCCTCTCCCAAACCTATGGGTGTAGTGTTGTTCTCTGTCACACAAATTTCTAGGGAGGGAACCAGTTTGGCTCTGATTTGGGCTGGGCCTGTAGCCCCATCTTTTCATTCATTTGTCACTATGGTTACATTGTCCTCATGATTTGGTGCACCGTGGTAGGGTCTCTATACACACTCTTAATTCTGTGGAGACATAACTAATACTCTCCCCATGGGTAGGTTAGTGCTCTGCTCCCCCCAAACCATCATCACCTCCCTTTTCAATATTTTCCACCGCCTTTCTTCCTAATTCTTAAAGGTGAATACAGAAGAGCTACTGTGGTGTAGTGGTTAGGCCTTGGGTGGCTAACTATGAGGTCATCAGTTCAAAACCACTAGCTGCTCCACGGGAGAAAGAGGAGGTTGTTCGCTCCTGTACAGAGTTATGGTTTCCAAACCCCACAGGCTACGAGTTGCTACCCACTGGATGGCAGTGGGTTTGGATTGAGTTTTTGGATAGGCATCTTTTGTTGTTGTTGTTGTTGTTGCTTGGTGTTGTTGAGTCCTTCCTGACCCACAGAGACCCGTGCACAACAGACGGACACACTGCCTGCTCCAGTACCATCAGTGCAGTTGTTCTTATGCTTGGGCCATTGTTGCAGCCACTGTGTGTCAGTCTATCTTACCGAAGAGCTGTGCTCTTTCCCACTGATCCCCTGCTTCACAAAGTACGATGACCTTCTCCAGGAACTGTTCTCTCCTGACAACATGTCCAGAGTACATGAGACAGAAGAAACCTGGCCAGCCCGGCCAGCCCAGGGCATCACCATATGCCAGGAGGGCTTGTCAAGGAAAAGAAAACCCTCTTCTCACTCACTGGCATTGATTGCAGTTATCACCCTCCTGTATTTCCTGGCAGTGGCTGTCTCCAGGTCACAAGGTTGAGCAACTGAAGACTTGGAGCAGAGATTCTCAAAATGTGTTCCTGGGCATGGGTCAGAAATGCAATAGGTTGGACACTGCCTGCCCCACCCCCCACCTGAATCAGAAAATCTGAGGCTAGGACCCACAATCTGTATCTTAACAAGTCCACTGGACGATTCTGATGTGCTACCATGTGAACACCCCTGGTGGAGAGAAAAAAATCATTGACTCCATCCTCACAGGCAGTTATTTGCTAGACTCTGGGTATCTGTCTCTGGCCCCACAGTGTGCACTACGCTCCAGGCTTCCTGGCAACCTCTCCACCTCTCATCCCTCCTGCCTTCTACTCCACATCACCCTCTGAACCAAGTTCACTCTCTGGTGAGGTCATACAACTGCTGAAATGAGATTCCAATTTCTTAGAGCAATAGTCAAGATCTCCCAAATACACATTTGACTTTCAACAGGACGCCTAGTTCTTTCTCATCCTTCCTTATATGTACCCTATACCTAAGTAATATAAAACCATGCACCATGTGCTGGGGAGTCACACTTCCTCGCCTCTGAACCCCTTTGTCTGCTTAGAATTCCCTTCTCCCCATTCACACATGCCTTTAAAGGTCCAACTCACATGTCATTCCTCCATTAAATCTACTTGGACCCTTCTATCTTAGAGGCATCGCTCCTTTTGGAGACTCTCCTAAAATTCATCAATTCATCCTTCTTCCCTGTGGCACTGATGAAAGAAAGTATCGTTTATGTTTGTTTGTGAATCAGTTTCATCTCTCTACTAAATAGCAGGGAGGGAAGAGTGTGTCCTTTTCCATCTTGGTAGCTCCTGGAGTACCCAGCACAGGGCGTATCTGGCTTCAGGGTTGTTGAATGGTTGAATGAATATTGGATCCACAAAATAAAATGGAAAGATTTTCCAGTCTCTCCCCATGATCCTTTTTTTTAAAACTCTCCTATCAAAGCAGTGATACTATTGTTGTCTTAACAAAATGGTACTCCACAATCCATTTTATCTCCTCTGAAAACCTGGCCACTTAGAAAGCACAGATCGTAACACAAAGTTATCAAGGGCAATACTGTCTGTAGAACCAACTCATTTCCACAGCATCTATGACTTGCGTTTGCAGGTGGGAAAACAAAATTACAAATATTGTTGCTAGCCTTCACCTTGCACAGCATGATGGATGGCGAAGCCCGAGGAGTTTCTCTTACTAAGCAAAGTAAGAATAGGACAGAATCAACTCTTGCCGGAATAGTGCCAGTCTCCAGTAACAGTGGCTGGCTGGCCGGGCTTGACTTTTAAAGTGAGGTAAACAACCTTCTGCTCAGATCCAATTAGTTCTTTAGGTAGTGCAATGCTCTCGGCTACGTATTGATGTCCCTACTCATGGGAGAGCTTCCTCCATGCAGGCTCAAAAGCACGGCAACCGGAAATGTTTTCAGACCCACCCAACACCAGCAGTAGGGTTTTAAGAAACCAAAGCAGAAAAGATAACCCTGAGTCTGCCCTTTACCTTCCTGTGGAAATCTGTTGCTATGGGGCGTCGGAGCATCTGGCGAGCTTCAAGAGGAGCCATGATTCTGAGAGGGTTGCCCCTTTCCCTGCAGGGTCAAATGTTAGCGAGCGCATTCTCGCCAAGCCCAGGCCCTGAACTTCTAGTCCCATGTGGTACTTGCCTTTGCCCTCTGGATCCAAACTTTTTTTTTTCTTGGTAAAGACTCTCTAAACTGCCTTCCCTGTCACTTTTCAATGGGCAGCGAGACCTCCAACTGACCTCTGTGTAAGGGGAAGAAAGAATTAGGGAGATAGCGTAACACCACAGAGGGGTGCAGACTGGATCCACTCAGCCCAAACAGAAGTGGCTCGCCCTGCTTAAATGCTGGCACTGAGCAGTTCTTTATGGCTGTTGCCTCGGCCTGGCAATTGTCTATCCTGTGAGCCTCTTGGTAAACCGCGGCCATGCTGCCCTCTTTTGTTCCATAGAGGTTTTCTTCAGAAGCACGCTTACTTCCTCGGTCCCTAGTTCCCCTGGACCCTGTCATTGAGTGCCTGAGGTGACTGGGGACCTCTCCTGAGTGGATATTTGATAATCTCCTCCATCCCTCAAGGGGGGGATCATAAATGGGCCGTCAAGATGGACTTGGTGTCGGTGTGAGGCCGCCATCTGGCGATGTCCCAATTCAGTGGGACAGACACGGAAAGAGCCATTTTTGAAAGATGAATCCTTTATGTCACCGAAGAAAGATGCTCACCATTAACTGACACAGATCTTAAGGATATCACGTAGGCTATAAGGGAATGGACATCATTATACATACACTCACCCATGCGCACTTATCAGTATACATAAATGGAACTGAAAGGATAGCTATTAAGGTGGGATAATGGTTTCTCTGCTCAGTTGATGAAGTTTTTCCCTTTCCCTTCTTCCTCCACAGCCTATTCTGATTTCTATCATTATCTTCCAAATTCTCTACAATGAAAAGATTTCTGGGGTGGTAAAAAAAAAAAGGGGGTCAGTGAAATGTAGTTTCAACTATCTAAAAATATCAATATCTCCATAAGCAAATCATTAGGGAAAGAGACACCCCTAGATATCAGGAGGACTCCTGGTGTTGTACTGGTTATACATTGGGCTCCTGCCCACAAGGTCAGCAATTAGAAACCTCCGGCCGCTTCATGGGAGAAAGCCAAGCTTTCACCGCTGATGATGAGTTCCAGCTGCAACCACTCACAGGGCATGTTCTACTCCGTCGTGTGGGGCCACCAGGTGTCGGAATCCGCTCCATGCCACTGACGCTGGGCTCTGAGTCGTCCAGAGCAAGTGGTCAGGGAGGGACTTCTAGGTCTCGGGAAACCCAACCCTGAGGCAGCAGAGCTTCAGTTTCCATCCTGTGCCAGCTTAGGTGGCATCGAAAGAGCCAACCGGGCCCCAGACAACCCTCAGATGTCAGGTTAGTGGGTTTTTTGGCATTTAAAACTGCAGGGCGGAGGGAGCACCAATGATAGCCATGCTGAACCTGGGGGACCATTGGAGGAGCTGGTTAGGGTGCCCTGCATTCCCTTGGCTCCTTCTTGCCTGTAGGGAATGAGCAAAGCACATTCTTCTCTAAGAAGCAGACAACACTTATGACATCATCGCTCATTCTCAAAGCCATGGGGTAGAACATGCCCTGTGAGTGGCTTCAGCTGCAACTTGTCATGAAAGTAGAAAGCTTGGCTTGCTCCCAGGAAGCGGCATGTGGTTTTGAACTGCTGACCTTGTGGGCAGGAGCCCAGGGTGTCGCCACTACATCACCAGGGTTCCTCCATGACATCTCGCACATACAATAGGCCTCCTTGTGATGCCTCGTGGTTAAGGGGCTTAGCTGATAACAGAAAGGCTGGTGGTTCTAACCCACGCGAGAAAGATGTGACCCCATGCTCCCATAAAGATGACAGTCTTGAAAACCACACGGTGAAGCTCTCCTCTGTCCACTGTGGTCAGCACACATCGGAATTGCCTCACCACCAGCTGGTGGATTGACCATACAAAGCATCGGCTCCTGGGTATCTGCCAGATCCCTCCATGGTAGCAGCTCCAAAATGAAATACCTTGTATTCCTCTCCACCTTTTCCTTCCCTTGTTTGCCAATTTTCAGCAAATGGCTTCGCCACCTACCCAGGCGCTCAAGCCAAGAAAAAAGCAGCTGAGCTTGATTCTTCTCTTCTTGTTCCCTGACTAGGAATTCCCACACCCTCCTGGCACCGACTTTAATCAGAATCTAGCCTCCTGTGGCATATTCCAGACCTACCGCATGGCCCAGGTCACCACTGACCTCCCAGGGTCTCCTGCTTCACCCCACATTTCAAACAGCAGCCACAACAAATAAAGAAACAAAGATGAATCAGTTGCTATCCCTTAATTTAAACTTCCAATTGCCTCTTATTGTTGAGAATGTGCGATCAGCTTGGAAGTTCCCTACAGGATCATAGTATTTCTACCGCTCAGATTTTATCTTATCCTACACTCTCCCTCTGCTGTTAGAATTTAGGCCCATAAACTGTTTCTTGTTACTCCAAAATTCCAATCACGTTTCAACCACAGGGCCTTTGCACGTGTTGTCCTGCAGTGTTCTTCCTCCCCACAGTGGCATGCTTGACTTCAACCTTAAACCCACCTAGAATGGTGTCTGACATGCTAAGGAAGCACTCAATCTATGTTTTCAACTCATTAATTAATCATTCACCAGGCAGTCTTTTATTTACCACCTTGTCAATATTTCTTTTTTAAAACATTCACATTTCCTTCCTGCTTTATCTTATGTGGCCAGAACTTTTATTTCTGGTAACTAGGCATCTTATGGTGACCAAGCGTCATTATAACCATTCAACTGACCACATGGAAAGGTAACGGATCTTCCAGCCAAATTTGGCTGAGTCATCTTTTCCCCTCAATCCATTCAACTCAAAATGAGGTGCAGGTATTGTCCTACTTAAGTAGGGTATAAGCAGAGCTCTACCCCTCTTCTCGCCTGAAAGAATGCACAACTCAGGGAGGAGACAATTATGTAAATCAACCAGATATTGTGTTAAAGTGTAAACTTCGAAAAGTTCCCCAGTGATAAAGGAAACACATAGGAAGTTGGCAAGAACTCTGTGGTTTGTGACTGAGGATCGATGGGTGGGGAAATGACCTCAGAGAGAGGCAACGTATAATCCGCAAGACTTTTTATAAAGGATGGGGCTTTGGTGGGGCACAGGATGCAAAGGCACTTCCTCCCAGAAGCTGTGAGTTTTATACCATGTGAGAATTTTCTTCATCACTGTTATTTGAGGAAGCTATTATTTGGAGGAGAAAGCCGAACAGAGGAGTGCAGGGATGAAGGCAGATGTGCTGGCATGTGTGCTGCACTAAGGAACATAGGCTTTGTCCTGATTACAAGAGACTGGGTAGAGAGGTCAAAGCCAATGGAGACACATGATCCATTTGAGGGTCCAGCAGATTCCTTTGGACCATCCTCTGAAGGATGGATTAGAAGGGCAGAAAACTAAAATAATCCACCCTGTTAGATGATTACTGCCAAAGTCAGAAATCAGACAGGAAAGGTTCAGAATGAGGGAGGAAAGGGATTCACTGGCTTTCTTGTTGGGAGAGAAGGCAGAGTCCATACACTTTCCAGACAACAGGGAGACTGGGCTGCCAACAGGCAAGACGAAGAATGCACAAAACACTCTTGGAGTAGATGGTTCATGTAGTGTTAGGCGCATGAAGTTTGACCTCTAGGAATAGATGGGGAAGAGGAGGGGGGGGGGAATGATCTGTAAAGAAGATCTTCCATCTAAAGACGTGGTGAGGGATGAGCACATGGTAAGGACATGAAGAATAGTACATGAGCAAGAATGAATGGAAGAAAGAAAACAGCACAGCGACACCTGTATTGCATCTACACATGAGCCCTAAACTAGGGAAGCATTTTTCAGTAAGAGGTTAACAGAAACCAAAGACAAACAATGCCAAGAAATCAGAAGCAGTCACCTTTCCAAATGCATGTGGGAAGCCCAGGGGGGTGCGGGCTGAGATGCAGGGGTTATTATAAGTGTGAAGATGGCTGAAACCTGTTAATACAGCCAATACCTTTCCATCTCAAAACTTCCTTCCACTTCATGTAATGAGAATCTGCATTATCTCCTTCAGGTGAAGGTTGTCGAATACAATGGGTGATGGCTGACAAAAACAGAGAAGCACACAGGTCTTCTAAGAGAGGTACACTTGTAAGAGATACATTTTAGCAACAAGAGAGGAGGTTGGAGGAGGCGGTGAGAATCATCAAGCCATAATGCAGATCTGCTTGTTGCCTGTTATGGATGGGGAGAAGAAAAGATCACAGAATCAACAGAATCTACTTTTACGCATCAGTGCAGCTCTCCAACAATTCAGCAAGGTCAACCAGGAGTCCCAGAATCTCCCAGGGACAGGTGTGCCTGAGTGTTCCTGCGGGTCCCTCTTTGTCCTTGACTGGACATCACGGTGGGGCCTGCAGTCCCCATGTCAATGGGTAGACTCCATTGTGGAAACCCTTATTATGAATCAATTAAATGTCATAGGCCTTCTGTCTTTCTTAAAGGAGGTGCCATCACGTCTAAAAATGGAAAGTGGGTCTGTAAGAGATGAAACCAGTCTGATCACAATTACATTGAAGAAGACACATCAATGGCTGGGGAAAGTGCAAGAATTCCATTTCTGGCTGGTAAGCATGGGGGTGATTGCTATTTCCCCACCGCCCTTTGTTTTCCACAGTGGGCACACCTGACTTACTACCCGTGGCAAACGGAATCGTTTAAGAGAAGGACATTGACTTTTAAGCCACGATGCTGTGACTCATAGAATCAACCTTTCGATTTTATAGTCAGGCCAACTCTACACTTAAGCAAATTGCTGTGTCCTTGGGTCTTGTTCTCCTCCAGCCTCTTGGCCAGCAGATGCTTGAGGAGACATGACTGCCTGGCGGGTGTGTAAGAGAAATCTGTTTTGTCAGCTAGGAAAGAAAATGCTACATTGTCAGAGAGCCAAAGCCTATGAAAGGAAAGCTTTTGTGCAAGTGGCCATTTTTCCCACCCGTGATGCGTTCCACCCTGAGAGCATGTTAATGACAGAACTCCTGCGTGTGGACATGTGTGGGGAGGAGTCCGTCATAGAGGGTTGCATTGTGTGGAGGGCCGGCATCACCCCCGAGGCCCCGCAGCTGTGTGCCCTTGGGTCAACTTGAACAAATTCCCCTCAGAAAAGCAGGCCTGGCCAGAGAGCTAACGGAAACCTGCTCAGTGAGGCAAGCATTCATGAAATACAAACGATAATCCTGGGAATTCTTCTTTTTAACAGAACTTTCACAGGAAGCGAAAATAAAACAGGGAAAGAAACTAAAATACTCCAATAACCTTTACCTTTTCTTCCCCGTCTTGCTCCCATCATCAATGCATGCCTTGCTCCCAATAGTCTCTCTGCTTCATCAGTGATAGCCCTTAGCTGGCCTCCAAGAACCAAGGAGAGAGAATTAGAAAATCAGTCAGGGACCTAAGCTGTGTAACCTCACTTCCTGTGAACATGAGATAGAAAGCCTAATTCTATGACTATAATGAAGAGCTTGGCTGTAGGGGATTTGTAGCAAGAGACCTAAGAGATGACATCATCACCTCAAAGATAGAAGAGTCTGGAAAGAATTAAAAGTAAAAAACAACAACCACAGTGCCTCATTGTGCTCTAATTCTTCTCCAACATGACTGTGGAGGCGCAGGAACCTCTTTGGGAGTCAGTGTCAAAAGCGTCTTTGGAGATCGTGGTCTTGGGGACTGCAAATTCACATGCCCAGGAAAGTGACCTGAATTCATGGGGATGATTGGGTAAAAAAGAGAATAGTGGGGATTGTGGCCAAAGAATACAGGCATTAAAAAAACAAAACAAACACAGATGGATCAACAAAAACACAGCTCCTGGGAGTGTTTACCGTGAACAGTCTCCTTGTGACATATGGATCCAAATGAATCCAGACTAACTTTAATGGCTCAAGGTCAAAGGATCAAATGGCATCAGAACCATAACTGGAAGCTTTGTTCTTAGATTGTTAGGCTAGGGCTCTTCATACGTGACCATGCCTCCCCTCGGCCTGTATCTTGGGTAGATATTAAGTCATTGGAAGCAGCACTTCTTTCCAATGATGAAAGCTGACAAGGGCATGTTAGCAAGAATGAGGGA
The DNA here is from genome assembly GCA_004026705.1 of Nesogale talazaci. NCBI lineage: Eukaryota > Metazoa > Chordata > Mammalia > Afrosoricida > Tenrecidae > Nesogale > Nesogale talazaci. Next base: position 29,519 of record PVJH01020160.1, on the reverse strand, counting down.
ACCATTTCAATGACTCCAGGTAGGGTTCAGTTTACCCCAATGGTCATACTAGTGGTAAATGCCATCAACATTTTGTAGCCAGCCCTGTGGCCTCTCCTACACCTTAAGTTTCTCCCTTTGGCAGTATCTAGAGAGTCTCACACAGTCAGGTTCATCTCTAGACACTACTTAGAACTGGTTGCTCTGCATTCCAAGGTTCAGACAGGAAAACATTGGTCTGGGTCCCCATCTTCTGAATAAGATATTCTGAACAGCACTGCAGGCTTTGTTGAAAGATACCTTTCATTTTATCCTTAGGATGTTGGAGGAGTTAATTATCTCTTATAAATCCCTTTGAAAATTAGGAACGAGAGGATTCATGGAGTCACAAAATAGTATGATAATTAATGAATGCCTATCAATAAACTGTGATTAATAAAAAAGGGAATTCCTCACAAGGTATCAACCGGAAGTGCCATTCACACAGGACTTTGATGATGATCTGTTTTGCAGAGAATAGTCTCTTCCTAACTTCTTCAGGTCGAGTGTAAACATATGCTTTGTGAGCTTGTGAGAGATTCTCAGTGACCTGCCTAGACACCATGGATTGGTAAGAATGAAAGTTGGAAGTGTTATTTCCATTTTGAAACTTTCCAAATTTTCAGAAGATTTCAGGCTCTTCAGAAGCCTTTTTGAATTTTCTCTAGCCTTCCATTCCCAAGCCCAATATCCTTCTGGCTTTTCAACTAGGAAGAGCTTTTAAATTTATAAATATATATATAAATAAGAACTTGAGTTCTACACCTAGTAGATGTCCGATACTGAGTGAGTGAGCAAATGGCATTGTTGCATAAATCCAGTCTTGGGAAGGTGAACAATGTAAGCATTCTGCCATGGAAGCCTACACTGGCGTCTCATGGAACTAAAGGATTCTCTGGTAAAAGGATCCAGAGCCTTGATTTCTAGGTCCTGGATTGGATTGCTAGTTAATTGCCCAAGCTCATTTAGTAGCTGAAAGTGATCTCACTGCTAGGGACTGATGCAGACTGGGTGCAGAATTTGGATTCATGTGCTTCTGCATTATGTCTGAAAATGCCCGTTATTGACCCTAAGAAGAGAACAAACCCTTGCCATGGTTCCCTTAGTAGTCACAAATGATATACATGCCTTAAGTACCAATGCTAGGCAATAACATAGCAAATCTTTATGTCATAATTGCATTATGCCTGGTACTACACTAGGCACTTTCACATGATCTTATTTAATGCTCACCACAATCTTATGAAGGAGGTACCATGATTATGACTATATTTAGACCGAGGAAAAAGCTGAACCAAACAATATTGGTGAGTAGCAGAGCTGAGATAGGACTTAGGTCCGCCTGCTGCTAGAGCTTCGGCTCTTTAACCCTATAATATATGGCCTTGCAGCAATCACAGCGATATTCTTTGATACGTCTTCAGCCTTCAGTGCGGTCCTCGCTTCCATGGACCACGATCATCCCACCTTTAGATGCGAGTAGTCCTATCCATGTGGCAGGGCATGTTCCTGAGCATCAGAATCTTCTTGGTTCCTCCCTCGGACTGTAACTATGCAGTTCAAAGGAAAATACTTGCTTCCTGGAGGGCCCCTTTCTGGCTCCATTGATTGGTCAAAGGGCGAGCATTGGACCCAAAGAAGTCCATTGAGAGTAGCTGATCTTCCTGGCCACGAGGAGCCTGGTGGGGCAGCGGTTACTCGGTTGGCTGCGATCCCCATGGTGGGCAGCTGGAAACCACCAGTCGCTCCTCAGAGAAATGCTCAGCTTTCTACTCCCATCAACTCTCAGAAGCCCACAGGGAGGTCACTATGAGTCAGCATGGATTCTATGACACTGGGGTATTTTTTTAATCTGTTTTCCATTGTTTTGGGCCCTGAGTCACATCAGGCCAATCAAAGGCCTCAGCAACTTTTAGACGTGGCACCAGAGATAGGAAGCCTCAGATCCAGTGATCAGACAGAGAGATGGGAGCCTGGCTATTTGTCCTTGTGTGTGGAGAAAGCCTGTCTGAGAGACTGAACCCAACACAAAGACTGAGCATACGGAACCCATGGAGTCAGTGGCCCAGGTTTGAACATACCTAGCTTTAGCAGCTCCTCTTCCACTGCCCAGTAATATTATGAAACCAATAAATGTCCATCTTTGCCTAAATTGATGAGTCACTGGGGAACACACACACACACACACACACACACACACACACACACACCCTGGCAAGTATATAGCATTGGGATATACTACTGACCCTCATGCAACACCCTACTTATGCACTCTAAGTGTTTGTTGTTTCTGTTTCTGTCCCTACTGGAGTGAACTCCATGTTGTAGAATCCACTTAAAATTCGCTGTGTTTGTCTCCCCGGTCACTGGAGAGAGGAACTGCTCCTGCAGAGAGTAGCAGCAGCATGTGGCATGTTAAAGTTTGAGTGCATGTGGGCCTGCACAGCGCAAACCCCTGTTGTTTGAAGGTCAGCTGGATGCATGGATTTCTGACTGCACAGTGGGTTGAAACTTCTGACTCTTGAGTTGCTCAAGGGTCAACTCTCTATGGTCATATAAGCACATGTAGGGAAACTGACATATACTATATTTTTCTGACCATAAATCACCTTCCCCCTCCCCCCCAAAGTGGAAGAAAAATGAGGGTGTATCTTCTGGTCCGAAGGTGTGGTATCTCAGAACATTTTAGTATACTGGTACTATTTGGTTCAGAATATTTTTTTCTTGTTTTCCTACTCTAAAAATGGGGTGTGCCTTATGGTCGGAAAAATATGATAAAGGGGCTAGAGTTTCGATGAACTCTCAGTGTGCTTTAGGGGAGGCTTGGGAAGCTGCATCCGTGTAGGAAACCGGAGTTACATACTGCAGACTCTCCGTGCTAGTGGGCATCTACAGAGGGCCTGCAAATCTCCCAGTGCTCATTGCCTGCACGTTCTCTTCCCAGCTCCAACCTGTTGCTGTATACAAGCCCTTGGAATCTTGCTTTTATCAGTCCCATGTTGCCTGAAAGTTCAGGCCATATATCACAAGAGCAGGAATTAGTTACAGGCAAAGCAAAATAAAACAGTTGACAATGTAGTTTATCCCAGATTTCTCAGGATTGCAGATACCAGTGCCGTAGCTGAGAATGCGGTCAGTGTTACAGGGGGCTGTGGTGGAACTAGTAGTACTTTGACTGGATCAGGACTTCTAACTGATCATAGCAGTTCAATCCCTTGCTGGGAACAGCCGTCTCCACGCTCAGCTAGCCTAAATTCGAGTCCACATAAAATTAGAGGTGGCTACATCTCTCCCCCTGGAGATCGATAAGGAGGGGGGGGGGTCTTCTTAAAATGTGAGCTTAGAATCATTGTGTCAAAGGTACAACCCCAGATGTACCCATTGGAAGCCCTCACTCGACCTTTATCAGCTGCTCTTGTATCAGGGAATCATTTTTTTTGTGTTGGGCGTAATTTTGCTAGTCATAGTTGAGCCTGGTGACTTTCTGTGGCTTGGTCTAAGCTGAAAAGGGCTAAGCCCCATTCCTACAGTTGGATGGCAAAGTGCCAACTCAGCCAGCCAGCCTCTTGGCAGGGAGTTCCAGGTAGTACTGCTTAGTCTGCTTGTCACGGGGCTATGTCTTGAGGTAACTGCTCATCTGGCTATGAAGCCAGACATTCTCACTTATCTCCTTTGGGGATGTAGCCCTTTATATTTGTTTTCACAGAGCCTGCAGCATCTTACTCATTTGAAAAATATTTACCAAGTTTTCTTTGCTAGCACCGCAAAAAAAAAAAAATCAAAGAAAGAAAAAACACCTGACAATGCATTTTGAACATATATTGATGGGGAAAAATGCATAAAATCTCTGTCTTCTTGTGCCCTTTTACTGAATAAACATTCTGCAGGACCAAAAAAATGGAAATGTCATCATTTTTATTTTTGTACAGTTGCAATTTTTAATGGTTAAAGTGCTTGAAATTAAGACAAACTCGCTTCTTGTAGACAGAACAGACATACAAGGGCACACAAAACTTTTGTGTGACATGGAATGGATTGAAAGACAATAGCACCAGGCCCTAACCTGCTTAAAGCCCCCTTGCATGAATGAACGTCTCTGTGACGTTTGGTGAAAGATCTTGTTGGTTTCTTTAAGCAGAGTCACAGTCTCTGCTTTGTCCTTTAAGACAACAAGGGGTTACTTGGTCCAGTAGTAACTTTCAGTGCTGGTCACTTCTCCAAGTGCCACTGAGTATCTTGGCAGGGGTTTCCATTTCTTTAGTTTATGGTTTTGAATCCTAAAAATAGGCAGGTAAGTCTACAGAGACAATAATTGAATGAATGTTTCCTTGGGGTATGACAGAGGATATGTGTGTGTGTGTGTGTGTGTGTGTGTGTGTGTGTGTGTGTGTAATGAGGAACTAATAACAATGAGTACAGGAAAGAACATATTCTAAAATTGAAGGTGGTGAGGATTATCCAACTCTTTTATTATGATTGAAGTATTGAATTGAATGCTATGTGGATTATGTGCCAACAAAACTGTTTTTTCAAAAAGTCATTATAAGAGAGATAACATTTTGTGACACCCCCTGCTACTTCCTCTGTCTTCTTTTATAACTGATTTTATTTTTTTTGCTGTTGTTCAGCATGCACACAGCAGAACACTTACCAGTTTGAGAGTTTCTACATGCGCAACCTCAATGCATTTGAATTGTGGTGCTGGAGAAGAATATTGAAAGGACTATGGCTTGCTCAAAGGTCAAACTGATCTGTCTTGGAAGAAGTATGGCCTGAATGCTTCTTAGCGGCAAGGATGTCAAGACTTCATCTTATCTAATATGTCAGAGAGGGTTCTCTAGGGAAATAAAACCAGGACACTAGTAATTCTCTTTATATATTTATATAGAAATAAGAGTATAAAGAGTATATAAGATAAGAAAGAAACAGTTAAGTAATCTATAAAGCAGTACAAATTGCTCAGTGCAACTCATTTGTGTGAGACAGCTAGAAGACTGGCAGTTCTTCAAGTCTTGAGGGCCGCTGAGGAGTCCTCTGTAGAGCAATTCAGGCTATCTGGTCACAGGCAGCAAACAGCAGAGCAGGTCACCAACAGTCAGTCAGATGACAGAGTCCAACAGTCCCCCGCTCAAGAGATGTATATCCCAGGAGCGTGGCGAAGTAGGGCTTGAAGGAACCTCAACTCACAGCTCCACAGTCCACGATTAGGTGTCCCACGGGTAGTGTTGCTTAGAGGTCGAGGCACAGGATGAACAAAGCAGCTCTCTGGTCCGAAGATCCGGAAGCAAGACCAAGAGGGCGGGACTCACTGAGCCCTTCCTATCTCTGCCCTTCAATTCATCCTGTGTATTACTTGGTCGTGCTGTCACAACAGACCCACCAATCTTCTGTGGCCATGTTGGCATAACAAACCTGCCCATCACATCTAGTTTGGACATATTGCCAGGTGAGACCAGTCCCTGGAGTAGGACATCGTACTTGACAGAGGAGCAGAGAAGGAGAAGAAAGCCCTCAAGGAGATAGGCTGACACTGTGGTTGCCACAATGGGGCCAGGCATTGGAGCAATTGTGAGGGTGGCACAGGACTGGGCAGCATTTCGGAGTGTGGTGCCCAGAGTCACTGTGGATTGGAATAGACTCAATGGCCCCTAACAAATCTATGCAGTTTGTTGAGGCTGATTGCATTCTCCATGGGGTGCAATCATTCTCACCTTCTTTTCTCAATTTTCTTTCCCCTTTAACATCATGAGGTGTCAGGGTAGAATCTAACCTGTCACTCTGGAGATTGCCGATGAGACCTCTGTGTGGGCGTGGCTTTCTCCTGAGAAGTCTGGGAAGTCTCGTGGTATTTCCAAATTAGAAGAGAGAGACTGGACTGCGTCTCCCAGAGAGGAACTATTGACAAGACGAGATGACAGCATGCTGATCGATCCTGATTCCTGGAGCCTGGAGGAGCCAGAGGAGAGGCCACATGGGTTTGCCCTGATGGAGCAAAACCTCTGGGACCAGAGAAGCCACATGGAGACCCCCACCAGTGCTGAGATGCTTCTACTGCCACTGGATACGCAAGACTCTGTACCCACTGGCCTGTGATTGTCCTGGTAGCATTGCAAGTGCTTTGTAAGTTGGAAGGAGACTTGATAGACTGGTATCAGGCATATGGGCTAATATTGGACTTAAGACTTTGGGTTGGACTGGGTTGGGGTACTTTCTCAATGTTCCATTCCTCTTGTATTTAAACCTTTCCCTTATATCCATATTCATGTTTATGAATTTGTTTCTCTAGTCTACCTGGACTAACACATGAGGAGTCATAGGGACTGGCTAATAGGCATCAGCAGACATATAACAACAAAAAATATTGTTGAGAATGAGGGGGACTAGAGTGGAGATCCAAAGCCCTTCTGGAGACAGGTGTTGGTTAGAGATGATCTCAGGGCAATCATTTCAGAGTCCATCTAGCCTTCCCAGCTCTCCAAATTCTGGATTCCATGAGTATTCAAAGTTACAAAGCAGTTTCATCTGCATAAATGAATAAAGTTGACAGTCTTTGGTGAAAACCAAACCATGAAAAGGAAAATTTGGTCTCAGCCTATGTCCCGCTCACTCATTCTCCACATCTTTTATCTGCTGACCTTCCCCTTCTTCTTGTCACCTTTATTAAGATGCTTTCATATTCACAGAGATAGCCATAAACTTGTTCATGAGCCCCATGTCACCCCATGAATCCTCCTCAATCCTCAAACAGAATAAATACATAGAATGGAATGAGTTTCATGCCTCCTGGTTAGAGTCTCTGTTCCCTTGACTTACCGATGGGAGTCCACTGATGAATTCCAGGTGCTTCCCATGGCTTTCCCCTCCAATGTATAATCTTCCCAAAGGCATGCCACTCAGGACTCTTCACAATACAAACACAACCAAGTCGGTTTAATCTCCTCCTGTGGCACTCAAGGTCGTCTACAATATGCAATCAACTAGCTTTCCATAAAATGGAAAGCCATTTATGCTAAGCCAAATATGCTAAGCCATGCTGGAATCTGAGGGGAAAATGGAAGCATTTCAATCAATGACATGCAACAAAATGTGTATGCATTGTTGAAGAGAAAGCTGATCTGCTCTGTAAACCTTCACCCAATTCACAATCAAAATAAAAGGACCCCTCTGTTTCAACCTGAAGTCAGAACCCACTTAGTTTGACAAGGGAAAGGATAGTGGTGAGACCATTGAGAGAGAATATTTTCAATCTGTAAATTCATGGGAAAATCTAGGTCATACCGGTACAGGCTAGTTTCCTCCGGCATCTGTTTTGCGTCTTCTTTGCCTAGGTGTCCTTCTGCAATCTATTTCCTTTCCTCCAGTCTGTCAAGCTCCAGAGCAAGCACCCACCCTCCATTTCCCAGTTTAAAGAAATTATGCTCTTTGTGCTGTTAAGTGATTAGTGCTGTGGTTCTCAACCTGCCTCCATCCTTTAATACAGTTCCTCATGTTGTAGTGACTGCCCCAACCATAAAATTATTTTTGTTGCTGCTTTATCACTGTAATTTTCTACTGTTATGAATTGGGTGACCCCTGTGAAAGGGTAGTTCAACCCCAAAAGGGTCCCAACCCAGAGGTTGAGAACTGCTGGATTATGGCGAGATGTGCTTTATTCACTTTCATGTTCTCCCCTTCATCGAATTAAAGCAGACTTTTATTGAATATCTGCTCCATACCAAACAATCTTTTAATTCCACTTGATCTTCGTTGTAAACTTCGCTTGGGTGATTGCCATTTGATGAATGAGGAAATGGTGTTCTGTGCTGGTGTGTAACTTGTGCTGAGTCACACATTAGATCGTTAAACACTGTGCTTGTTCAGTGCTTGGCCTGGGGTTCAAGCCTCTGCACACACAGGAAGTGCTCAAAACACAGTCGATATAAACATGGAATTGAGTCAGGTCCAAAGAGACAAAGGAATCATTCTGCAAAAGAAGTTAAAAGTCGAAGAGATCGAAAGCATTGATACCTATATTTCTTTTCTGCACAACAAGGAAGACATCAAATAGTTGATTTGATTACAAAGATCATTGTGGATGAAGAGAGAAAGAAAACAATGTGGCCAGACAGATTAAAAAAAGGGGGAGGGGGGAGTCACACATCCACAACAATTTGTTCAAAATTCATTTCATCTCTTCCATATAGCGGTCAAGGAGTCCTGGTGACATAGTCGCTACGTGCTGGGCTGCTAACTGCAAGGTCAGCAGTTTGAAGGTCACCGGCAAATCCGAGGAAAAAAGACCAGACTTTCTACTAGAAAGTGTTACCATCTTGGAAACAAACAGGAATAGTTCTACCCTGTCCGGTTGGATCATTATGAGTCCATGTCAACTTGATGGCAGTGCTTGTTTGTTTGTTTATTGAGGACAGGAGCCCTGATGATGCAATGATTAAGCACTCAATAGCTAGCCAAAAGATCAGCTGTTCAAACTCACCTGTCGCTCTGTCGAAGAACGATGTGGCACTCTGCTTCTCTAGCTATTCCAGCTTTGGAAACACTGTGGGGCAGTCCTCTATCGCCTGCTGGTGTCTCTCAGAATCGAAATGTACAAATGGGGAGGTTATCAGAAGTGGGCATTTTCCTTTTCAAAACTTAAAAGCAACATCCCGTCTTATACTGAGCCAGTAATAACAGCAGCCATTCAATCGAAGATTCAATCGAATCTTTAGAGAACCCTTGGGTGCAGACCTCTAGACTTTTTCATCCCCAAACACCCATTACTTCCAGTCTAGAGTCATCCACTGATGGGGTCACCAGGGAGGATGAAACAACACTCACATCGCTCCATTCACAGGATGGCGAACATAAGGCCCACCCTGAAAACACAAGTCTTTAGAGCCTTGAAATTGCTGTCTTTCTTACCATGGATTGCCAAAGGGCCTGGCCTTGTCTCACAAGCAGAGGCTGACATGGGGACGAACATGACTGCCATTAGTCTTACAAGTTTGGCTCCCAGTCCTTCCAACCCATTTTAGGTCTCAGGTCTGACTAGTCTGAGGTATCCCGAGTGAGGTTACCTCATCAAATTGGGACTTTTTTGATGAGAGGCCCCTGGCTTCGTGGTGTGATCAGCTCAAATTGAAAGCGGAGTGCTATTCCATTTTAATTTCACTTTTTTTTTCTCTTCTCACCCTTAGGGATTTGGGATAAAAGAATTTATTCGCTGGGTTCACTGACTTGTCTCCTCTGAACCAAAAACTAGGCTTCAGACTGAGCCCCAACCAATCCTTTGTGAGCCTTGAACAATCCTCCAGAAGCACCAGTAAGTAGGTGCGCAGAGTTTTGTTCAAGTTGTCCTTCCTACAGAAAGATGGAGACTAACACTGAGAAAAATGATCCCTTTCCTAGGCGGACCACAATTCCACAGTCCATTTTCCACAGATCTAAAATGAAAAATAATGTAAAAAACCCCAACAAACAAAATTTTTGCTTGTTATGAATTTGTAACAAGTTCATTTAGTGGTAAAATCATTTTATCATCTTTATTCCATTTAGTATGAATATTTCAACATGATCCTATAAAAAGTTTGTTTAATTATAAAGTGTGTGTAAATAGTATGGTACTATATATAGTATCATACTACCTTTTCAAATCTGAAAAATTATAAATCCTTAAATGCATATAACCCTGAGGAGTTTAGGTAAGGAACTATAGATTGAAAGTTTTAAAATGCCCTAAAGATTCCTGCTGAGTAATGTTATAAAAAAACATATCCCACCTTTGCCATAAAAGTGAATACATGTGCATACATTTCTATGGCTCTGGGTTAGAACTTGGTCTCTGGTCTAAGAAAAAACGCATTGTTTTCCTAGAATCAGCTCTAGGCTATACAATGGGAAGCCTGGGAGCCATCAGAACCTCTCTGAGCTTTGGTTTTTGTGACTATCAAATGAGGATGAAGTTCCAGAGTTGGCTGTATTCTTGGGTATTTAAGACTAAACTGGAAAAGTCTTTACAAATGGAAAATCATCATAAAACTATCAGATATGACTATCACAACTAAATCACATGATCCTGCAGTTCTTTACAAAATTCTTCTGAATTAAAAATAATGCGGGCTCCATTAGTTCAACCACACCTAGCCCTAATATTTTCTATTTATTTTGAGTTTAATTCACTCTCACTTTTCAGTCATGTTGAATGCATGTTGAGGGCCATACCTGAGTCATTTATAAATACCTTTATGAGTCCAAAAAAAATTGGACTCTGTGTTTACAATGCAATGTGCCTTTAGCTTTAGAGTTGAAATATCCCAGAATAGGACCCCTTCATTCTTTCATGGCTTTGGTCCTACTGATTTATTGAAAACAGAAACAGCAAGTTCTTACTCAATTTGCCAAGAGAACAAGACCAAGAGAAGGAGTTTATGCCAACAGCCAAGTAGCACTGTTATCTATGATCATTAATTTTAAGTGATTTGTATTGGTGGATAAAAGAAACACCATAAACACTGCAGATAATATCCTAATCCCAAGCTGAAACCAGAACGGGCAGAAACCAGCCTAACAAAACCAGATATAAAGAAATTCAAGTAAAAAACTTACTATCAGAGGACAGGGAGCCCCAAACTCCCCAGGGCTTTTGGCTGGTTTATGTTAGCTTTCTGTAAGGCAAATATTCCCTTTGTAGTCAGAGTTTTAAAATATACATGTGTAGTCCCAATGTGTACATATTTAACACCAAAAACCCATGACCAGACAATTGATTCTGACTCAGAGCCATTCCAAGGATTTGAATTAAGCATCGCGATAATTTTCAATTTATTGATTTTTTTTTACTTGGTGCTGGGCATTTAGATACACTGTCATAACATTTTTACACCATTTGAGTACACTAGGTGCATTCTGCTTATCTATTGATGTATAACAAACCATTCAGGAAGCCAGGGGCTTCCACACAGTCCCTGTTAGCACTCATGTGGGTTCACTGGGCTCAGCTGCATGCCTTCCATGTCTACCTACAAGGTCCAACTTTCCCAGGCATCGGAGGTGACTGAAAAAACATGGCTTGGGTCAGGGGCAGTTTAGTTCTCAAAGCAACATCCTGGCTTTTCAACCCTTTAAAGAGAGCTTGTGCAGCAGCTGTACCAGGATCTCATAAACCTTTATGGGTGTGAGCTCTGAGCTTTGACCCACAGTTGCTGTACTCACTCTCCAGAGCTCAGGTTCATGGTAAGGTACAGTTCACACTGGAGTGCTGCAGCATGTCATTCTTACACTGAACACGTTGAAGGTAAGGCTGGGTGGTCAAAAGGGATAGAAGGGTGTTGGGCTTAACCCTCCTCTCCTGTCTTCCTGGAACTCCATGTGGTTTGGCCCAGATAGGCCAGTATGGGCGCTATAGGTTACAAAGGAAGGAACAGAGAACCTTTGAACTCCAGAAGTAATGTGACTGCCACCTTGCTTATAAAAATGTGAGTCAATCCAAATTCAGAGCAGTCACCTCTTAATGCTCATTTAGTTTGTGTGCAGCAATGTTTCTCACCAACCAGTACTCATTTTATTATTTTCCCTTCATGAACTGGATACTTTAAATAATTTTAATCTATGATACAAGTACAAGGGTCTTCAAATCAGTCACAAAGAATCCATACTATGAACAAAATGTGCATGGATTTTTAAAAAATTTTACACCCAAATATATTCAGGCTATCTTGTTATAACATATCTTAACAGAAACTAGTTTAAGGCAGTAAGAAGGATACGATATTAGTTTGAAAAGAACCTCTCGGAATAACATAAATGTTAAAATTGAAGTAAGACCAAACATCAAATTTATTGTGAAGCTTGGGTGGAAGAACAGTGTAATCACTGATGCTTGAGGACATTTCCGGGAATAATGCCCAAAGAAATCAGAAGATTACAAGTGAATAGTTCATGTTGTAAAAGAAGAGGCGATGTTAAAGATGAAGTCCACAGGGGCACAACGACTGTGTCACCTTACAAGGGATAAACTGATCTCCATCATGCCCTACCTGAAGAGGACTGAAAAGCACCAGTACACACAGTAGCCAACAGTACATCCTATAGCCATCTCAATGGGTTCAGTTTACAGAATTCTACTTAAAGAGATGAGAATTGGACAAAATTGCTACTCAGTCAATGCCACAGCTGTTGTGCATACAAGAGGAGAACTTTCTATGGAAAGTATCCTCAAGGGAGGGTCAAGATGCTGAGTGTTTCTCTGAAGAAACAGTTTATCAATAACATTTGATAAAGTATATTGATACCAACAAGCCTCGATGGAAGCAATAGCTGCCAGTATGGAAGTGGTCCCATCAAAGCAAAGCCCATCAAGAGGAGAGTTCATGGCAACAGTTTGGGGAGGTTCTCGGGGCACTTGCTTACGATGAAATTGTTTTGAGAGAGATAGTCATTGTTTTAGCAGAAAAACACCCAGGAAAGTTTCACCATAGTCCTCCACCTCGACAATGCTCCTGCTCATACCTCTCATCAAATGAAAACAATTTTGTGCGAGTTTCCTTGGGAATTGATTAGACGACCACTTCGCAGTTTTGCTTCAGCTCCTGTTGATTATCCTTTCCCACTCTAATCTGAGAAAAACATATTTAAAAGGCACCTGTTTTCATCAGTTAATAATGTAAGAAAAAGGCTCATTGGCATAGTTAAATTCCCAGGCCTCTCAGTTCCTTAGGGATGGACTAAATGACAGCCGTGATCGTTTACAAAAGTGTGTTGAACTTGATGGGATATATGTTGAAAAATGAAGCTTATATTTTGTATTTTTATCTTTTAATTCTCCATTCCCACACTTTGAAGTCACCCCAGTTAAGTTTTATAGTTAACATGTGTAATCATGTCATTCCATTGGTTTTAGAAAATGTATCATGCTACAATCATCATCAATATCAAATTACAGAACAGTTTTGCCTGCCTCATTCCCATTCCTCCCCATTCCTTCCTCATCCCAGTTGCTGAAAACTGTCCCTCTGTTTTCTTTCTCTGGGGATTTGCTTCTTCTGGACATTCCATATAAAGGGAAGTGTATAACATATGGCTTTTTGTGACTGGATTCTTCTAATTAGCATGATATTTTAAGGTTAATCTGTGCTGTAAATTATATTAGGGTTTCATTTTTTTGGTTATGTAAAATGCCACTGTATGGATATATCCCATCCATTCATCCATTCAATAGTTGATTAACATTTAAATTATTTCAATTTTCTGGTCATCATGAATAATACTGCCATAAAAGTTCTCATATGGACATATGTTTTCATTTTATTGTGTACATACCTAGGAGTGGAAATAACAGCCTTGATACCCCACAGAGAATTGTTATGAATCAGTCAATGGAAGCAGATTTTGTTTTGAGGACGGCATAGTGCTTTTTGAAAAGCTGTCCAAACATTTACAGTATCAGAGTTTAATCAATACTTTTCACGTTTCTTTATAAGCCTATTAGACATTGATTAGCACTTCTGATCAGCATGAGATAAATATTGTTGTTACATTAAATTCTTATATCTTTAGCCCAAAGCGAAGTAATATTACATTTAAACTGTACAAATATGTTTTGCAAAAGGTAGTTTTCATGGTAATTTTGGAATCTTGACAATAGTTTGAGTACTCTCATTAATGTATCTTTCAAAAATCATTTTATTGGGGCTCATACAACTCTTATCACAAGCCTAACATCCCTCCATGGTGCCAAGCACATTTGTTGCCATCATCATTCTCCAAATACTTGCTTTCTACTTTAGCCCTTGGTATCAGCGCCTCATCTTTATTCCAATCTTCCCATTCACCCCTCCTTCATGAGCCCTTGATAATTTATAAATTATTATTATTTTATCATATTTTACACTGTCCGACAACTCACACACTTTTCTGTTGTCCATCCCCCAGAGAAGAGGTTATATGTATGTCATTGTAATCAGTTCCCCCTTTCTACTCCACCTTCCCTTCACCATCCTAGTATTGTCACGTTCACCAATAGTCCTAAAGAGATCATCTGTCCTGTATTCCCTTTTTCCAGTTCCTATCTGTACATGCTCTGATCTAGCCAGATTTTTAAGGTAGAATTGGGATCGTGATAGTGGTGGGAGGGGGTGTGAGGAGGAAGCATTTGAGAACTATAGGAAAGGGAGATTTAACATCCATAGCGGTCCAGATCTCTAGGACTAGGAACAGAGATCATAGTGTAATTATCTTCTGGAAACACTTTACAAGAGTTAAGAAGAGCAGTCCTCTTCTTTCTCAACACCCCCATCCACCCACTCACCCAAAACAACAACAACAACAACAACATTGGACTTCTTAAAAAACAATTGTAAACAATTTCCCGATTTAGAGTGGTTTACTAAAAATTTAGATATATTTAGCTATATTTAAAAGCTCATCTTGTGGCACCATGATTTCATGGATGGTCAACCCTAAAAGGTACATACTACAGTAACAAGGCATTTCTCTACTTTCATTTTAATGACATTTTTACACATCGAACAGCTTATGATGGACCAATGAAAGTTGTAGCCAAGGGTTTCAGGCTAGTGAAAGTGACACGTTTCTGGCCTCACCCTCTTCATTCTCCTCAAGGACTTCCAAGATTTCATGTAAACTATTTTTCCTTCTGGTTTCTCCTTTCTGAGAAGGTCAGATCTCTCTGCCTTATGGGTTCCTAGACTTTTGTGAGGTGGAATGAGAGACCAGGAAAGAACAAGTCTGGTGAAAGATATGACAAGATGCTTCAAACGACACTTTTGTGTCAAAAATGGTTAATTGTAAAAGCAAACTGTATTCATCCTTTAAGTTGGTAATGTGCTTATACATTCAAAAAACAGTATGCTTTAAGTAAAAAGATATTGCCTAAGAACTGGCTACCTGGATAAAATTATTACCTAACCCTTGAGTTAGAAAAATTTTAATATTGCCCCACATATGTAAACAAACTTGCAATAATGCACAAATAACAGTATATAGAATGCAGGAGGTCATATTCAGAGATGACACAATCAACTCTATCTTTGATGGGTTGAAAAAAGAAGCAACAAAGCTCAATAAAAACTTCCCAGGGGTGACAATTGAGGCTTAAGAAGATAAATAACAGCATGTCATGTTGAGTAGGGTGGAGACCACATTCTTGGAAATGACAATAAAGAAGAATGAATGGCTACACTTACCGGATGGGGTTGGAGAAGAATGCTAGGACCAGAACACAAAGGTAAATTTGGGACCTTCTTTCGGGACTGGTAGAAAAAAGATTAGAAAAGGCATTTCCTGCAAGTGATTTGATTTGTATTCAGATAATTTATTCCAAGATTCTTGTGGTAGTTACAAAATCTGGTGTTAAGTTGAGACTATTAAGAGTGAGGGGGTGGAGTTTAGCCTGTCAATCAGGTCACCACTTGATGATCTCATAAGGAGGTGCTATGGAGATAAATAGTTCATTGGAGGTCAGACACACACAGGTTCTCTCTGCTTGGTCTTCCTGCAGACATGACACATGCTGATGGCAGCCAGAGGCTTAGAGCTGAAGGAGCCACAGGGTGACCCATGCCAGGGCTATGATACTTCCACTGCCACTGGATCCACAAGACTTTCCACCCACTGGCCTGTCATCTTCTTGCACTCAGTATCATTGCATGTATTGTGTGAGACTGAAGAGGTATTTACAGACTGGTTTCAGACATATGGGCTAACATCAGATTTAGAGACTTGATCTGGACTGCACTGGACTGGAATGTTTTCTTAAAATACAATCCCTCTTTGTGTAAAGTTCTTTCCTATACACACATGAGTGTCTATGAATTTGTTTCTCAAGTCCACCTGGACTAACACAGTTTTAGAAGTTTAATTCAAAAGGAAGCAGCTCTGCTAATAGTCTAGATGACAAGTAACGTGGAGTTCTGCTATAATACATTGTTGTTGCAATTGGTAGGTACCACCCATCAGTTTTTACTCCTAGCTACCTTACATGTAACAGAATGAAACACTGCTTGATCCTGGACATCCTAAAGTTGTTAGATTCGAACCCATTTTTGTAGCCATTGTGTCAATCCGCCTTGTTGAGAGCCTTTCTCTTTTTTTGTTTACCCTCCCTTTTCTAAGAACTGACCCCTCTTGATGGCATGTCCAAACTATAGTTTGGACATCCTCATTTCTTAGGAGCATCTGGCTGCTCTTCTAAGACAGGGATTGAGAAAATGAGAGATTAAATCTGCCTGTGAAAGTTTGGGAAAACGTCTGGGAGAGGGGATTTGATTGGAAAAAAAGCAAAACACACAAACACCAACCTTGAACTTCATAACTACAACTAGAAACAATTGGAAACGCCTCATGAATATTCTGTATTGGCTCAAAGCCTCTGATGCCCAGCACAGACCACAACACATACTAGGCTCTTAAAGTTTCTTTGTTAGAAAAATGAGAAGGAAACCCAGGGCTGTATGTGCTCTGTTGCTGTTAGATGTCATATAGTTTATTCTGATTCAAATCAACCATATGAACAATAGATCTAAAGACATCTATCCTCATACCAGGACTATGTGAGTCTATTTTTGGCAGCTATTGTGTCAATCCAGCTCATTGAAGGACTTCTTCCTCTTTTTTTTTTTGGTGATGGCATATTTTAACCAGTATTGTGGCCTTTTCTAGGGATGAGTCCCTCTTGGTAATTTATCTTAAGTACATGAGACTCCATCTCGCCAATCTGGCTTCAAAGAAACATTCTTGCTCTTTCTTCCAAGACAAATTTGTTCATTCTTCTGAAAGTTGATTGCAGTATTCTTCCCCAGCACCATGGTGATAGTTAAGCTGATTGTGTCAACTAGGTCAATAGGTATATGTAGGAAGACCTTCATTGGGTCACAGTTTGACTGGAGGACAACCAAAATAATTAAAGACAGGAAGTATCCCATTTCGTCTTGCTCCCTGGGTGATTGGAACACCATGCTACTGCTTTAGCTAGTTCTCTGCTTCAACCTGTGTGCTACACTATCTGTGGGCCAAGTCAACATCTGGATTGTGTCCATTTAGTTTGAGGCTCCTTCTAGACCTGAGAGTTCTGCTTCCACATGCTGCTGGTGCATACATGGCTTGAGCTTGAGACTGGTGGATCCTGTCACCATGCTTGAGTTCTAGATTCTATCAGGGCCTGCTTCCCTAAGCTACTGAGCTACTGACTGCTGCTGATTCATCCTGCTGCCTGCAGGCAGGCTCTGCCTGCCTGGCCTAAGGGAAGACTCCACTGTGTGTTTCTTTGACATGTGAGTTTGAAGGACTTCTAGCATATTAACTGTTCCACAAAAGTGAGTTGAACTGGATCCTATGTATTGCTGTGTGAACTAACCTCTCTCTCTATAAAGTCATACGCTTCCTGCTTTTGTTTCTCTAGTGGACTCTGCCTAGCACAACCATTTCTCAAAAACATCTGTTCTTCTTTGCTCTTGCTTATCATTCTACAACTTTGGCAGGCATATGAAATCACTGATAATGTGGGGTTTTTTTTTAATCCTTTAAGACTTTTGCAGCATAATTGTCCCATGGAATATGAGGAGATTTCAAAATGTTCTTGGGCAATTTCCACTATTTTAATTTCACTTTGCTTCGAAGTTTCTTCTTAAGTTTTTTGATTTCTTGATCATTGCTTCCATGATTATTGATCCCCCAAAAAGAATTTTTTATAACATTAACATTTTCTATGTTTATCATGATGTTGCTCATTGGCCAATTGTTAGGATTTTTGTTTTCTCTCTGTTGAGATGTAATCAAGAGAATGTTCTTGGGAAAGGCAGTAAGAAAGAGTGAATGGCTATACTTGAAGGTTATACTGAAGTCATTAGACTTTTTCTTTCATCAGTAAGTGCTTCAGATACTCTTCTCTTTTTGCAAGACAAGTTGTGTCTTCTGAGTATCTCAGGTTGTTAATGATCCTTCCTCCTCCAGACTGATGATGGATTTTTCTTTACATAGATTTCCTTTTGGGATTATCTGCTCAGCAACAGATGGGAAAGGTATGGGGAAATAATATAACCCTGGCACACACCTTTTCTGATTTTAGATGTGCCACTTAACAGCTGTGTCTTTATGAGCAGATTATTTAAACTCTCCCAGCCTCAGATTTACCATATGCTAAAATGCAGATGAGAGGGTCTTCTGAGAAGGGTTTACCAAAGAGAAGGAGGTTCCTCCAAAGCTCCTGGTATACAGTGAGTTCTCAATAAATATGTAAATAGACAAGTTGCGAGAGGTGACAGCCCCAAATTCTGGCAAGTTTGAGGGCTGGTTTACAAGCCAAAACTGTGCTGGAGAGGAAATAGGGAGCAGATCAAGTCCTTTGATCTGCTACAGAGAGAAAGACATCCTCAAGGCAGTTTTCATCAATGTTATGTCCACCTTCTGCACTCCCACCATCTCACCAATCTCGTACTTTTCTTATCTGAGTGGTCTGCAAAGATAGCAACATGACATGGCCAAACATGACCTCATATTGCTATGTAAAATGAGTACCGATAATGTCATTTTTTAAATCTTTTAAACATCTCCAGAATATGCTCCCAGGCATTCCCTCAAAAAGTTTCATATCTAGAGGGGGAAAAAACCTTCCAGGCAAGGTGCATTATTTAAAGCGTAAAATAAAGTGGTCAAAGGAGTCAAATAAGTTGCCTGCCAGCCGATTCCAACTCATATCAACCTCATGTGTGTCAGAATAAAAACTCTACACTGGAGGTTTTTCGACAGCAGATGGATTTTTAAGAGATAGTGTGCTGGGCTTTTCTTCTGAGGCATCTCTGCGCGGACTCAAACTTCCAACCTTTCAGCTCCAGGCACCTAGGAACGTCTCACAGGAATGAAGGAGGAAGAAGGAATGATACAAAAGAGGAGGCCACAGAGTTAGGAAGCCAGAACAAATGCAATCATGGCAGACATGGCTATCAGCAAAGCAACACCTGGCACTGTCAGCCAGACCTGCCTTCCAGTTGAGAGGAGACAAGTGGGGCTGATGGTGACAGTTGTCACAGAGGACAGGTGTTGTGAAGTCAATCACAAAGGTCACAGAAAGTGAAGCCAAAAAGCAGAGTTAGAAATGTTCAGGCCAGGTTCTTACCCATTCTATCATTCTTTCCATGCTACGTCCTGTTGACTGGATTTGCTTCCACATTTGTTTATGCTTACCAAAGGGTAGTTTGGAATGAAGATGGACTTTTTATCTAAATCATTCCTGGAAAGCTATATTTCCCATAAGTTTACAATACCAATCTGTAACTCACTTTTCACCAATCAGTGGTGTCTCACCAAATGGGGTATTACTTATGGAACCCCTGGTGGTTTCCCTCATCTCTCTCTTCTATTTTCCAGTATACCTTGATTAGTCTGCCTCAGGGCTCAGAATCTCCAATAAACTGACCAGTAGCATGGTAATGTCACTGCACATGCACAGAAAAGCACATAGTATTATGATCTGTTGTGCCTCTTAATTTGGGCCCCCTCTCCTTGGTCACTCTGGTCTCCATCCTGCAGCCCTCCCCACCCATTCCATCCCCCACACCACCATCACTCTTTAAAACAAACTTGGCCTTTTGTTTGTCTACTTGTTATTTGTCTTTTCCTCCTATGGGACTGTGAGTTCCATTGTCTCAGATGAGTGATAAAAAGCTATGACTCACATGAACTTCTCATTGATATTTCGACTGTGCATAGTTATTTTTGAAGGACTCCAGACTGAGAGTTCATCTTATTGAACTTATTGTAAATAAGTAAATCTTACTGGAGGATTATTCTGGAGAGTCCTCCACGTGCAGAACTCTGCACTAAGTCTGTGGCCCTGAGCTGTGGGGCAGAGATGAACTGTGACTGTGAAAGGTTCATAATTTGGTGTGGGAGACTCCTTGTGAATCCTCAAAGACCAAGCAAAATGAAAGGGTAGGCAAAAGGCAGTGGGAAGAAAATAAAAGACAGATCAATCATACGTACTCAAGTGGTAGTTGAGTGCCTGCTCTACGCCAGGAGGTAGGGAGATAAAGAAAAATAAGCAAGGGCTTTCACAAAGAATGTAGTCAAAGAATGTTCAATATAGGCATCTAGTTTAGTGACTTCTCTCCTCTGCCCTCCTACTCCACACTTCTCCCCTCTCCTTGGTCACTCTAGTCTCCATCCTGCTCCCGTCCCCCTCGCCTTTAAGCCTCCATGCCACCATTACTGTTTAAAATGAATTTGGCCATTTGTTTGTCTACTTGTTAATTGTCTTTTCCTCCTACAGAACTGTGAGTTCCATGGGAGCCAGCGACCTCATCTACACTATCTTCAATCTCTAAACAGATACCGGACAGATAATACATGCTCCGTGAATATTTGATGAATGAATGTAATATAGTCTGATAGGTTGTGCCATTCCTCCGGGTATAAAAGAGCATCTCAGAAATGGCAACAGGAAGATTCCATGAAAGAAAATCTCAAGAAAGAAGAGCTGCCCATGGAATACGTGTGAGAATCTCGACCAGAAGTGATGAAGGCAACAGAGGTGCCAGCAGCGGTGGCAAGGAGACCATGAGCGAAAAAGAGGTCAGGTGCCACCAAGATTGTGAGAAGCGAGGGAAAGAGGGAGATGAACAAGACAGAAGCCCAGGAGTCCATGTGGCTTAGAGGCTAAGAGGATTGGAGACACATGCATGCCGAATGAGAAGATCAGAGCTAGAGACTGAAGACTGTACGCTTAATGTTTTCTGATACGGACCTGTCACCTGTGAAGTTCCCTAATAAGCTCCTATAATGATAAAAAGGCAGAGAGAAAGAAAGAAAGACAGGATGACAAGAGTAAGCAACTCAACTCATTACCATCAACCCAATGGTGACTCATAGCCAGCCCAATGAGTGGCTTTCTGAGACTGAAATTGTTTATGGGAGTAGAAAACGAGGGCTTTCTCCTGCAGAGAAGCTGGTGCTTTAGAACTGTGAGCCATTTGGAACGTAGCCCACTACACACCAGGGCTCTGGGACAAGAGTAAGTGAGGCCAGTAATCAAAGGAATTTCAAGCTTGGCTCTGGATCCAGACTACTAGCTTATAGTCACCTCTGAGTGGGTTCTGACTCATGGTGACTCCATGCATGCCAGAGTAGAACTATGCCCCAGGGAACTTTCCGTGGCTGGTTCTTCCATTATAGATTCCCAGGATTTTCTTCCAAAGAATCTCTAGGTGGACTGGAACTTCCAGCCTGTTGGTTAGCAGCCAATTACATTAGCCTTCACCATTTGCACCACCTGACTCTCCCTCCCTGCCATAAAGTCAATGCTGACTTATCGTGACCTGATAAGGACAGGAAAGAACTGCCCGTGTGTGACTCTTTATGGTAATAGGAAAGCTCGTCTTTCTCTTTTCAGAGCAACTGTGATTTTGAACTTTAGACCCCAGACTAGCAGTCTCATGTGTAATCTCTACAACATGAGGTGCCTTTGGATCCAAACTACATTGTTTCAAATTTTATTTCCTCACTTGCCTGCTATTGACCTTGCTTCAATCCATCTATCTTTCTATGCTTCAATCTTCTCTACTGAAAAATGAGGGTAGTAATAGAATCTGCCTCATGGGATTACTGAAAAGATAAAATGAGCTAATACCTAGGAAAGGTCATCAAATCAACTTTTTTCCTTAAAGAACCACACAGGTAATATTTTAGACTTAGCAGGCCACATGATCTCTGTTGCAATGGCTCTACCCAGCCCTATAGCACAAAAGTCGCAAAAGGTAATACCTAAATGAGTAAGTGCGGATATATTCAAATTAAAACCCTAAGAATCTTGACACAACATATAAGAATTATAACACAAATGGTCAGTTATTAGCCAGGAAATTTAACATCCTGGATATTTATATTTGTTTTGCAACAAATTCACCATGTAATCCCAAAGTCTCTGAGTCACAGTTTACACATCTATAAAACAGAGGTAATAATTACTCTTTCCCAACCTTGCTGGGTTATTTGGGGGTCATGTAAAATAAAAGGTAAAATGAGAAGTACCAATGGACTATGTACCAGATAATGCAAAGTCCTATACAAATATGATCCTATACTGCTCTTTGTATCCAAGACTGTCATGGTCAGTCGGATAGTATTATACTCATTTTTAAAATGAGGAAGTCGGAGATATTAAATGACTCATCTGAGGTCACGTAGTCTTTAATCTGAAGATGCAAATTGGAGCCCAAGCAGTTTCATTGCAGCACAATGTTCGCCGCCAGTATAACCCATCTCCCCACCGGGTGAACATAAGCCTTCAACTACAGAGCTGCTCTTAGAAATGTACCTCTTTAAAAATAATATTGTATTTTGGTTTCAGTGGTCTCTTATCCCTTCTGTCTTAGTTTCCAGGAGCTGCCATAACCAAATGCCACCAACTGGCTGGCTTATGAGAATAAAAAAGGAATGAAAACTTACTGTCTCTCAATTCTGGAAGCTACGAGTTTGAGTCCAGGATGTTGATGGTATTATTTCTGCATCCTTGATGAAAGGAGACTGACCCAGGCCTTTCTCCTACCTTCTGGTCTCTACAAGCATTTCAGCATCACATGGCACCCTTCCTCTCTCTCCCTGTCTGGGTATCTTGAAAACAACCACACCCCCAAAACCCATCGGTGATTTGCCAGTTCTCACGATTAGTGACAGAGCAGAGCTGTCGCTCCTGAATCTCTAGGGCTACACATCTTTGTGAAACAGACTGTTAGTATCTTCCTTTCTTGGAGTGCTGGTGGGTTTGAACTGCCAATCTTTCAATTAACAGGTGAGTAGTTAGCTACTGCACCACTTGGGTCCCTTCCTCAGTATACTGTAGAATTAAGGTCCACTCTACTCCTGTGTGACATCATACTAAGTCAACGTTTACATCCTCAAAGATCCTATTTCCAAATAAGGTCCCATTCACAGGCATTGGGGCAACCCCTCTTCTTTGGGAACTAGAATCTGAAATAGTTTTCTTAGATACCACTACTGTTTTCTTAATTACATTTCAGACCAGTAGGGTAGCAGTTGTTTTCTTTCCTATATCTATCCAGGAATCATTTAAAACTGAGCCCACATGTTATCTTGTCAAGCTAAACAAAAAGAGCAATGGCATCCTATTCCTTAATCAGCTTTAATTAAAAAGAGAAAATTCCCAATGTAAGCTTATCCCTGTTTCCCAAGCTCCAACGCACAATTTCAAGAAGAGTGAATATCTATTTTGATCAGTTGGTGGACCGCATTGCATATGTTGTCAAGATAAGAAGTAGCAAGGAGATTACAGTTTTAGTAGTTGATGGAGGCTTACCTGGGGCCAAGAGTGCATGAGGACTTAGATTCCGGGAACTCCAGATGCCACAATTTAAGAGATATGTGCACCATGGCTGAAATCCATATTGTCAACTAAGTACCTATGAATGACTCATCAACATGCTATATTTTTTTAACCTACATTGATGCATGAGACTCCGGCACAGGAACCATTGTGAGGATGTCACAGGCCTGGGGAGTGCTTTGTTTTATTTTATATAACAATGACACCAATCAACAATAATAACAGAAAAGCTAAAGTAAAGAAGACTGACAAAAAATATCGGTGAAGAGTGGGAAAATTGGACCCCTAATACATTGCTGGTGGGGATGCAAAATAGACCACTTTGAAAAATACCTTCTCTGTTTCTTTTAAAAAATTAAACTTATACTTTTGATATAGTCCCCAGCTCTACTCTTTGGTATCTCTCCAGTCCCAAAACCAAGCACATTGCTTTTGAATCCATTCTGATTCAGAGAACCCTATAGCACAGGGTAGAGCTGCCCTGGAGCCTCCAAGAAGATGCCTCTTTACCAGAGTAGAAAGCCTCCGTTTTCTTCTGCAGAGCTGCCTGGTGACCTTGTGGTTACCAGCCCATCACCACAAGGGAAATAAAAACACATGTCCCTATAATTAGATGACTATATATGTTCATCGCAGCATTCATCTTAATAACCAAAGTCTTGAAACAACCCAAACATCCATCAACTGATAAATAGATAATGCAATCTTTCCATGCAAGAATCAAAAATAACAAACGACTGGTCTGTGTCACGATCTAAATAAACTTAAACCCCTCATGCTAAGTGAAAGAAGCCAGGCATCACAGATCACAGGCAACATGGCTGTTGTTTGACATCAGATTTGGTTCCAATTCACAGAGACCTTGTGTCCAAGAAAGTGAGATCTTCTGGCCCTCTTCATGATTGCTGCCATATTTGAGCCCATCGCTATCGCCACTGTGTCCATCATGTCCCTGAGGGTCTTCCTCTTTTTCACTGTCTCTCATTTACCCAGCATTTTTTTAAAAAGAAGGATGAATCTCTCCTGATAACCAGAAGTATCACAGCTGCATAGTTCCATTCATCTGAGATTTATAGGAAAAGCATAACTCTTGCAACAAAGACAAAATTAATGGGTTGGAGTAGCAATAAGAATGGACTACAAAATAAGGGACATTTTTGAGTATCAGAACTACTTTAAAATTTTATTTAGTGATAATTACTATAAATTTACTACAAGTCCTATATCTGCATACACCAGATGGATAAATTTTAAGGTATATAAATGACACTTCAGTTATATTGTAGAACAAGTGTGGTCTTTCTCTAGCTCCATTTTCTTTTCTTTTAAAGATACTTGTTTACTGGGGAACCAATTTCAAGGATCTACATATAACCTCCTCTCTGGAGTACAGACAACAGGGAAGTGAGTGAAGGGACACATTGGACAGTGTACGATATGAAAAAGTAATAACAATTTGTAAATTATTAAGGGGGGAGGAGGGAGGGAAGGAAACTGGAAGGAAACTGGGAGGGAAGGAGGAGGGAGCTGGTACTGGGGACCTAAGTGGAGGGAGGATGTTTTGAGAGTGAAGATGGCTACGAGTGTGCAAATGTGGCCTGCATACAATTGATGTATGTATGGATCATGATGGGAGTTGTATGAGCCCTCAATAAAAGAATTTATAAGAAAAAAAAGGGGGGAAGAGGAGCTTATACCAGGGCTCAAGTAGAAAATATTTGGAAATGAATATGGCAACATGTGTACAAATGTGCTTGATACAAATGTTATATTGAAAACTAAAAGCATAAACCTGAATCCTTATAGCAAAAGATAATCACTGCTATCAGTTAATATTAAAAAAGTATTATACTCTGAATATTTTATTTTCAGTGCATGTTACATGCTTAGCATTGTACTATGTCACCATAAATTCTATAAAATTGGGAATGTTGCATAATATCCCACTGTACTTAGCAGTGTACATTCTAATTCCTTATTGTCATACAGATATAAATTTTATGCTTGTAAAGTTAGAATTTGGAAATGTTATCAAGGTTCAAAGGTTAGGAGTAATTTTTGAAATTCTTAATAAATATTTATCAATTGCTTTTCAGAAATCTCATAGAATTCATGTCAAAGAGTGCCCATATCACTGAAACTTTGACAACATTTTGCTTTCACTTCTTGTTTTTTTTTCTTTTAAAAGTCATTTATTGGGGGCTTGTATAGTTCTTACCACAATCCGCACATCCATCTATTGTGTCAAGCACATTTGTATATTTGTTGTCATCATCATTCTCAAAACATTTTCTTTCTACTTGAGTTCTTGGTATCAGTTCCTAATTTTTCCCCTCCCTCCCTGTCCCCAGTCCCTCACAAACCATAGATAATTTATAAATTAGCTTCATTCTTTTATCATGTCTAACACTGTCTGGTGTCTCTCTTCACCCACTTTTCTGTTGTCTGTCCCACAGGGAGGGGACCATACGTAGATCCTTATGATCAGTTCCCCCTTCGTACCCCCGCCTTCCCCTTCCCTTCCTGCCATCACTACTCTCATCATTGGTCCTGAGGGGTTTATCTGCTCTGAATTCTTTGACTTGCAGTAACGCTGACTCTTCCTTCAACGCTGTGACATTCACTAGAGCTGTTGCTACCTACACCAGCTCTTCTCCGTTGGTAGCATCAAAGACTCAGACTTGTCCTTTGAAGTAGTTTTTGGCACGTGACTTCCTTTGACCAGTGACATATGGGCAAAGAGACAGACATATGACTTCTGGCCAAAAGTTTTTAAAAATCCTGGTGCCATTTGCCACATTTCTTGCTTGAAGGAATGATCATGGAATGATCAGATCTCCTTAGCTGACCGACAATGGGAGGGAACAGAGGTGTGAAATAAAAGCAAAACATTTTTTCCTCAAGCTGAGTCCCAACCACAGAAATCCCATGCCTTACAGACTAAAAGTTCTCCAGAGGCTCTTCTGTGCTTCTACTGCAATGCTGGGTAGTTTTGAACCACCAACATTTCAGTTGATAATTGAGTGCAAACCATTTTTTGTCACCTAGGGAATCTCGGATGAAAAATAAGCTTTATTGAATCACTGAAAGCTGGAGTTGAAGATTAGTGCAGCAGAACAGAGACTATCCTGAGACAGTACTCTATATTCTGTATAAAGTGAACAATTGATAAATATTCTCTTGCTTTAAGAAAATGCATAAATTGCTATTAATAGTGGATTATAAAACAAGCAAATAAAGTATGTCTCTGAAGCCAATGACTTACACAGTTGGGGAAAATGTTCTAATACATTTACATAAAAATGGAGAAAGGGAATTATTTGCCATATAGCAATAAAAACCATGAGGTTTTATGAACGTGTCGTCAATATTTCAGTAAGAAAGGGAAAAATCAGCCCTCAGATTCTGAACTGGTGCGTATTTATTTTGCTTTGTGTCCTTTTCCTGTTGTTACCCAGGCAACTTTGTGCAGAGTGTGACTCAACAGGCACATCCGTAAGCTGCTTTAATGAGGTGAGAGAGCTAGAGGTGTCACACAGGACATGTTATGACATTCAAGCTGCTGCCAATGGATGACATATTTTGTAGTAGGATCATAAACAGGAAGTTATTTTTCTTGTTAAACGGAAGAGAATAAATAATTTCTTCTAAGGCCATACAAGTAAACACACACAGGATGCAGATGGTCAGGTAGAGCCACAGTGGTGAGTAATTAGAGGCTCAAAAGGAAAGCACACATTTTGCAAGGCATATTAGAGACACAAACTAGACAGTCTTGCCATAGGAATAAAGGTTCCCAAGGAAATGACTTCTCATGATGCCAAAATCCAAATAAGATTTGTAGATTCCAAACTATGCAAGAGAAAAGAAATGTTTATCCACTTTTACAGACTAAGCATCTTCAACTAATAGAAAGATATGGCAGGACTCTCCTTGAGAGTATTATTAGATGGTACACATAAAATTGCTTATCTGTGTACCTATAGTATAGGTCAAACTCACTGCCATCAAGTCAAGGCCTACTTATTGCACCCCTATGCTGCTATATGGTATGGTTGGTTGCCTTCCAATCATGGCAACTCTGTGTACAACCGAAGGAAACACTGCTCCATCTGTTACACCGGTCCATGGGTCAGTCCATCCCACTGAGAGTCTTTCTCTTTGTCGCTCCCCCTCCAAATCACCAAGTATGATGTCCTTCTCCAAGAATTAGTCCCTCCTGATAACTGTCCAAAGTATGAGAGATGGAAGTCTCAAAAGCCTCAAATACAAGGAGCTATCTGGTTGTAGGTCCTCCAAAAGAGTTTTGTTTGTGTTTCTGGAAGTCCATGGTATATTCAACATTGTCTGTTAATGCCATAATTCAAAGGAATCAATTCTTCAATCTTCCTTAATTAATTTTCCAATTTTTACATGCATAGGAAGTGATTGAAAATACAATATCCCAAGGCTGATATACCTTAATCCTCAAAGTGACATTTTTACCCTTTAACATTTTACAGATGTATTTTGCAACAGATTTGCCCAATGCGATGCATCATGTAATATGATGTATTGACTACCTCTTCCATGAGTACCAATCAAGGGCCCGAGTAAAATGAAAAGTTTGTGTGTGTGCTTGTGCATGCTCACATGTGTCTATATGTGTATGTGTGTGTTCTTCAACCTGGTTAGGTTCCACAGGGCCAAGTCATTCTGCAAAACTAGGTAGCATGTAAAATGGAGCATGACAACAACAGATCACAAAATGAAAAATGACTACACTATTACATAACTGGCAAATTACATCATCCCATAACTGACAAGCCACTTTGAAATGAAGCCCAACAAGTTGACATATAACCTTAGCTATCAAAACCAGCATTGCCTTCATCACACAGCTTGGCATTCATTACTCCTGATGTATGTCATTAATACCAGAAAACTCATCAGGTAGCAATTTTTTTACTATTGTGTTAAATGCGAAATTTGGATAAAGAGGCATTCTATAAGTGAGGAGAGGATGTAATGTGTATGTGCATGTATATACCTGCAGTCTATGCATGAATCCATAGTCTAAGTTCAATCATTTTTAACAACCACTTTGTGATCTTTTAAAAGTTCTAAACATCATAACTCCTCAGGCTCCATAGAGATATTTGGGCTGGTGGACTATTTATTACTGTTGGAATAAAGATACTGATACCCAGGATGGGATAACAAATATTTGTATAACACCTCCAAATCCCCAGATCTATGTCAAACAATAGGCTTTGGTTTATCTTGATTTTATGAAAGAGAACTATGGGGAAACCATGAATGATTTGTGGTGATTGGTCTAAGTTTCTGTATTCTGATGAAACTTAGGCTTCAACAGATCAGAGTGCAGTTTAATTTCCCTCCCCTGTGATTTGTCTATTTTTGTTTAAAAACAACTAAATCCATTTCAATTTACATTTCAGATTTTCTTTTTTTAGCACTCAGACAAATGTTGAGATCCAGAGTTTTTCATACTGTGACCTCTTTAACTCTCTTTCCTTTATCTACCATTTATTTCATTTTGTTTTTATTAATTTATACATTTTCCCGTTAGTTTGTGCAATACAGTATCATTTCTGTGTATTTGGACAGACCATCTCATCAGCTCAGTGACAGTCTCTCATTGATTACCCTGCCCTTGTTCTTTTTATCTGTTACTGCTTTTCCCTCCTTACTTTCCTGCTCCCACCCTGTTTTTGTTTGTTTTTAACAGTGTTCTGCTTATACCTTTTTCTTTCCGTATAAAGTTGGGGGCTAGTTTTCCCATTTCTTTGAAAAACTGTGCTTGGATTTGGCTTGGAATGACTTTGAGTCTATAACGTGTTTGAGGGAAAAACTGACATGTGTAGTATATCTAGTCTTCCTTATCCAGGAGCATGGGACAGTTTTCCCTTTGTGTAAGCCTCTTTTAGTTTCTGGTAGAAATGTTTATAGTTTTTGCCGTAAAAATATTTTCTTTGGAAAGACTTATTCCTAGATGTTTTATCTTTTGCATAGTTATTGTAAATGATATTTAATTTTCATTTCAGTGTCATTGCCTTTAATAAGACCCCAGCTGATTTCTGTAGGTTGATCTTACATCCAGGTATGTTGCCAAAATTTTAATAAGTTCCAGTTGTTTTTTAATGGGCTCTTGAGGGTTTTCTATATATAG